>PVJL010013601.1:0-31494 GCA_004026885.1 Lyroderma lyra
GCTGGGGGCCGTGCTCCCTCCCGTAGGCGGCGGGGGGCTGGGGGGGAGCCTTGCTCAGTGGGCGCCGAGCAGCCATCAGGGGCCCGTCCTGCACCAGAGCTGGGCTCACCCCCTTCCCAACTCTGCTGTGAGGAGCACCTTGGCCAGGGGCTGACAGCCGGCGTCCCCTGGGTGGGGATCTGAGCCAGGTGCCCTTCCTCTCAGTCAGCCGGTGAGGGGATGGTGTGGCCAGTTTTGGGGGGCATCCTCACGAGCAGTGGCGCACGTAGGCCAGTGTCTGGGCGCTGGGCAGTAGGGCTGGCGGCGGGACCCTGGCCGGGGTGGGCGGGCTGCTTGAGCCCCGTTCTGTGGCAGCCCAAGGGGCGAGGCCGGGCCCCCCGGCACAGGGCCTGGACAGGCTTACCTGACAGTGTGGTCTCTTCCTGGTGGCACGTGGTCGTCCCATGGGTTTGTGGTTTTTCTGGTGTGGGTGAAAGCCAGTGAGTGAGTCTGTGGGAGAGACGGCTGGTGGAGGGGACTGGGGCCCACACGTCGGCGCCTCCGAAGCAAGGCTCCTCCTGAACGCCCGTCCGCGCTCTCCTGCAGGGTGGGGTGCTGGCTGGAACCCGCAGAGGGGCACAGCTCGCTCCCGGGAGGGACGGGGGAGGGCAGGGACTGGAGGGAGCAACTGGGCTGTCCTGCCGCAGGTGACACGTCGCACAGCCCGGATGGTGGCCGAGTGGCAGTGTGTTGGTTTCTGCCACGGCGTGCTCAACACGGACAACATGAGCATTGTGGGGCTCACCATCGACTACGGGCCCTTTGGCTTCCTGGACCGGTGAGCGGCCTGCTGCCTGGGAGGGGCACGCCCTGCGCCCACACGGCCAGGCAAGGGGGCGTCTGCAGGCACGTGTGGCTGGTTCCTTAATACCTGGCGGGGTCCCAGCAGTGGAGTCCCCAAAAGGGGTGCGTTTCAAGCAGAGGGGCTGCACTCCCAGGAGGAGGCCAACCAGGTGGGCTGGGATGGGGTGCCAGGAGGGGCACGGCCTGGCCAGGGAGTGGTGTGTGGCCGCGCACAGGGGTGCCGCTCCCTGGCCCTCAAGATGGGGCCATCGGGGCTGGATGGGACAGGGTCCTCGACCTGGGCACCTTGGATGCCCCTGGGGGCTGGCAGCGGCCCTTAGGTGGCCTCTCTGACCGCTCGCCCCGGGCGGCAGGTACGACCCCGACCACGTGTGCAATGCCTCCGACAACTTCGGGCGCTACACGTACAGCAGGCAGCCTGAGGTGTGCAGGTGGAACCTGCAGAAGCTGGCCGAGGCCCTGGAGCCCGAGCTGCCCACCGAGCTGGCCGGAGCCATCCTGGCTGAAGAGTACGACGCCGAGTTCCGCAGGCACTACCTGCACCGGATGCGCGGGAAGCTGGGCCTGGTGCAGACGGAGCGCGAGGAGGACGCCACACTTGTGGCCCGGCTCCTGGAGACCATGCAGCTGACCGGTGAGTGGGCAACACATGTGCCTGGGGCCACAGCACGTGGCACCGCCCTTGAGCCACTTCTAGGGGCCCTGAGCACTGTTGTGCAGAATTCTCCGTTGTCCCACCCGAACGTCTGTCCCCGTTAGTCACTAACACCCCCACGTTTCTGCTCTGTGACTGCTGTAGGTCCCTAACAGGACGGTCCTGTCCTGAGGTCCTCCCGTGCTCAGGCTGAGTGAGGTCGCGCTTTGCTTACGCGTCACAGGACGGACAGGGCTGCTGTGAGCAGACGTGCAGATCTCCGAGCCCGTCCTTGGCTCACTTGGTTACACACTGGGAGGGGGCTGGGGCAAGTGTCACCCACAAAACTGCTCTTGCAGCACCACGTGGGACAGACAGTGGGTCCTGATCCTAGGGGACGTGCTTGGTCCCCCACCGCTGAGTACAGGGTCACCTGTGTCCTCGTCAAGCTGAGAGCTCCACCGTCTGTGGTGACCGCGTGCGTTTACCCCTTCCTTCGTAGCTTGTGTCACTTGTGTCACTTGAAACTGCTCTGAGAAAGGCCACATGCGGGGCCTTAAACAACAGACGTTCCTCGTGGTTCTGGAGGCTCCACCACTGTTCCTCCGTCACAGACGGCCATCCTCTCGCCATGTCCCTTCCTACAGGGGCACGCGTCCCATCACGAGGCCCCGCCTCCTGCACCGTCGTGGGGGATGGTGGTCCCCCGTGTCATTGTGGGGGGTGCACACCCTCAGTCCATGGAACATCCCCGTCACGTCGGGAGGAATCCCGCGCGGTCGTGACGGTGGAGCCTTTGAACAGACCGCTGACCGGTCTGCCCGCCGCCCGCACTGTGGAGGACGTTGGCACGTGCTGCCCGGGGATGCCGGGCGGTGGTCTTCTCGCACTGCCTGCCTTGGCTTCGGCGTCAAGGCCGTGCCCGTCCCACAGAGTACGTCAGTGCCCCCCCGTCCTCTGGAAGAGCTTCAGACGGGTGGAGTTCGTTCCCCCCTACACGTTCGCTGCGGGGCTGGGGGTCCCCGATTCGGTCTCCTTGCTGGGCAGACCGTCGGGTTTCCACGTCTGGAGTCGGTTTTGGAAACTGGTGTTTGTGGGACTCTGTGCCGCCCAGGCCGCCGGCAGCACGTCGTCGTGTTCTCTTCTGGTCTTTCCTTCCGCATGCGCCACAGTGACGCGCCCACGGCGATTTCTGGTTTTAGTTGTCTGTGTCTCGTCGTCGTGTCGGTGTGGCCACGTTCGTGCCGACTCTGGTTCACTGATTTTTGTTTTCCCGTTCACTATTGCACGTATCTCTGCTCTCATCCTGTTTCCTTCCCTTTAGCTAACTTTGGTCTATTTTGTTCTTTTTCAGTTTGTTAGTGTGAGGTTAGGTTATTGATCTGAGATCTTTTTTTTATGTAATTGGCATACGAGTATACCATTCTGTCCACTTCAGGTTTACAATGACCACACGGTACCGCATTGCCTCGATGTTGTGTGTATTGCAAGGTGGTCACCTCACAGTTACAGTTATAAAATTTTTTTTTTCGGTTGGTTCCGAGTGGGGATTGAACCCAGGCCACGGCGGTGAGAGCCCCAAAGCTCAGCCACTACACCTCCGGGGAACCCCCATAAAATTCTTTCCTGTGACAAGTGAGACTTGCTCTTCTAACGTCGGTATTTACAGCCGAGACCCTCCGAGTGCCGCTTCCACAGTGCGCCACGCTTTGCTGTGTGGTTTCTTTTGTGGACCCATTGGTTGTGTTTTTCACATCATTTGTGAATTGTCCAGTTTCTTCTGTGATTTGTAGCTTCATCCCATTGTGGTTGGAGAAGATTACATCTTGTAAAATGTATTAAAACTCATTTTATAGCCTGACGTGGTCTGAGGTGGGGCGTGCGCTGCTCTAGTCGGACAGAACGTCGACCTGGGTGGTTCCCGTGCTGCTCACACTCCTACCGACCTTCTGTCTGCGTGTTCTGCCCGTTACTGGAAGGGGGTGTTCAGGTCTCTCTGGGACGTTCTCTACTTCTCCCTTCAACTCTGCGGATGTTTGCTTCCTGAATTTTGAAGCTTGTCTGGTACATTTCATAATTGTTACATCTTAGCGAATTGACTCTTACCCATAGATGATGCTCTCGTGTTCTGTGCATTTTTCACTTAAAGTGTGTTTTGTCTGGTAGCCGCAGAGCCACCAGCCTCCTCAGGTTAGTGTGGGCTTGGGACGTCTCTTCCATCCTTTCACTTTCAACACATTGAAGTCTAAATTGAGTATCTTAAAGACAGGGTGGGGCGGGGTCTGGCTTTAATCTGTCCCGCCAGTCTCTGCTGTCAGGTTGGAGAACAGCCCACTCGCTTCCTAAGTAACTGCTGACAGGGCAGGGCCTCTGCCACCCGCCCTTTTCTGTCTCACGTGGTCTCCTCAGGGGCTTTCACCTTTGGCTGGTTCTGGCGTTCCTCATACACCGCGTGACTCCCTTCTCGTCTCCTCTCGTGTGGATGTTTTCATAGGGGTTATGGTGGCAGTGTGTTAGCAAGTGAGGCTCAGGGCCTCGTGGTGTCTGTCATGTCGAGCCCTGTGCTGGGCGTGTCAGTGGCTTCTCCTAGACACTCTGCACTCCCTCAGGGCCTTCGCTGGTGGACCCACTTACAGATGCAGAAACTGGGGCTGGAGGCCTTGAGACACAGGGTGACTCGCTAGGTTCACAGAGCGGAGGCCAAGTGGAGCGGGGGCAGAAGGGCCAGGGGTCCCTCTGTGCTGGGTGGACACATGTGGGCCAGCCTGGGTGACGGTGCTGCAGGAGCGAATCATGGGGCCTGCGCCCCGCCCCCCCCCCCGGTGCTGAGCAGCTGCACGTTCCAGGTGCTGACTTCACCAACACCTTCTCCCTGCTGAGCTCCTGCCCGCTGGGGCCAGAGCCTCTGGGCCTAGACGAGTTCCTGACTACGCTGACCGCACAGTGTGCCTCCCTGGAGGAGCTGAGGCTCGCCTTCCGGCCCCAGATGGACCCCCGGTGAGGACTCACTTCCTGGGAACATTTCCGGAAAGGGAGGGACACTTAAGAGCAGAGCATTGGAGGGACGTGCCCATCAGGAGGTGCTCAGTAGTTGGCGGGCCACCTGGGGGCCCAGGTGGCTGCTCCACCCCCAGGACTGCGGAACGGCCGTGTGCCTGTCTCCACGGCACTGAGCCCCACTGGTCAAGGACGGACAGTGGCGCAGACCGGCGAGGTTCGAACGCATAGGCTGGGAGCCATGGATTGCCGCTCTGGGACTCCTCCCAGACCAGCTCTTGGGTCTGCCCAGGAGGACCCCGGGGGCCCTGAGGTTCCCAGCAGAGGGTGGTGCTTCCTGCACCGTCGTCCACTGGGCGGAACGTGCACGTCCCGAGGGGGCAGCCCATCGATGGGACCCGGAAGTGCGGTGCGGTTGTAATAAACGAGCCAAGACTGGTCTCCCAGAGGAATTTATAGTGTGGGGAGGGGGCTGAGTGACCTGCTAGTAAAGCCAGTGCAACCACGGGCGGGGTGTCAGCACCTGTCCCTGACCCCCAGCTCTGTGGTCGTTGTGGAAGGTGACAGCAGTGATCTCCCAACGGAGGCTGGGCTGGGCTGCAGAAGGGCACCAAGCGGCAGAGATGCAGCCCCGCCCCCTCCCGGCCTGAAGCCAGGGGTGGGACGTCCTGACGCGGGCCCTCTGCGCAGGCAGCTGTCGATGATGCTGATGCTGGCACAGTCGAACCCGCAGCTCTTTGCGCTCATCGGCACCCAGGCCAACGTCACCAAGGAGCTGGAGTGCGTGGAGCAGCGCTCGCGGTTGGAGCAGCTGAGCGCCGACGAGCTGCTGAGCAGAAACCAGGACCGCTGGGCCGGCTGGCTCCAGGAGTACAGGTGAGGGGCCGCAGCTGCGCGGGGGAGGGCTGAGCAGCCGAGCAGGGGCCACCCCGCCCCCGGAACCCGTGCAGGACGGGGGGCAGTGGCAGCGCCTGGAGCCTGGGGCTTGGACATGCTTCCAGAGCCCGGCTGCAGGAGGACAGGGCGGCCGCCGGTGACGCTGCAGCCTGGGAGGCCGAGCACGTGCGTGTCATGCACGCCAGCAACCCCAAGTACGTGCTGCGGAACTACATTGCGCAGAACGCCATCGAGGCCGCCGAGAATGGAGACTTCTCAGAGGCAAGGACCCCCTGGCCCTTCTCCACCCTGGGTCCCGCCCACAGCAGATGGGGAGGGGAGGGCCGCCCCACAACCTGCGCGCTCCCTCCTGCACAGGTGCGCCGGGTGCTGAAGCTGCTGGAGGCACCGTACAGCCGGGAGGGCCAGGCCGCCGCGGTGGTGCCGGAGGCGGCCAGCGGGGCAGCCGGCAGGAGGCACTCCTACAGCAGCAAGCCCCCGCTCTGGGCAGCAGAACTGTGTGTGACGTGATCCTCGTAGCCGCCTTGGAGCCTCCACACCTAGAGGTGCCCAAGGCCAGAGTCCCGCCGAGTCCAGGAGGTGGTGCCCAGCTGGTGCCCCGCCCCTCCATGACGGCAGAGACACCCAGTCAGGACCTGACCCGTCTCTGTCTGACGCCGACTTGGCAGCCCAGCCCCATGCCCAGCACTGGGGGGCCAGCGCTGCATGGCCCCCCTGCGGGGAGGAGCCCCCAAATAAAGCAGCAGTGTCCTGGCCCGTGTCCGCGTGGTCCCTGGCCCCGCCCCGGCCCGCCCTTCCGCGGCACCCCCAGCCCCGGCTCAGGCGTCCTGGTAGTAGCTATTGAAGTTGATCCGGAGCAGGAAGTCCTCCAGGTGGGGCTGGTAGCCGCGGTTCACCAGCTTGGTCACCACTGCGGAGGGACGAGGGGATGAGCCAGTGCCCCACGGGCCCCCTGTGGGCCACCCAGCCTATGAGGACAACGCACCTTTGAAGAGGAAGTGGGAATAGTACTTGAAGGTGCTGTAGGACTGCTGCATGAGGGCAAAGTTGGGGTGCTCGGCCGGGCCCCAGGGCTGGGAGATGAGCTGGCTGCGGAACTTGAGGACGAGGCTGAAGACGCTGTGGATGACGTTCATGACAGGCGCCGCCTTCTCCGTCAGCAGGCCCCTGGGGAGTGAGGGCCACCGGTGGGTGCGCAGGCCTGGCCAGGCCCCAGCCACCCACTGGGCCCGCCCCGCACCTGAAGACGGCCTTGTGCAGGTACTCGGCGTGGGCACGCCGGATCTCGTCCAGGTCACCCACCGCGGCCAGCCGGGCCCGGAACTCGCACCAGGACACGTGCAGGATCTGGTTGGCGATGTAGCCCTGGATGACCTTCACGAAGTGCTGCATCTCGTGCTTGAACAGCTGCAGCTGGCGCAGCTGCACGGAGCCGGCCGCAGGGCTCAGCAGGGCTGTGCGGGTGATGAGGGGTGCAGGGTGAGCCACGAGGTGCCATGGGGCTGGGGGGTACGCAGGGGTGCAGGGTGAGCCGTGGGGCTCAGAAGGGTGGGGCAGGGCCGGGGGCCTCACCTGCACGCTTCAGGTGGAAGCAGACATCCTTAAGCGTCCACATCATGAGCTTCAGCTGCAGCAGGAAGGAGAAAATGCCGCCGTACCGGCTGAGGCAGCTCTCCGTGATGACAACGTTGAGGGGCCAGTCCACCTGCAGGGGGCCGGCTCAGCATGGGGCGCAGCCAGCGCCTGTCCCGCCCCCCTTGGGCCCTGCTGACCTTGTACCTGAGCTCCAGGCAGCTCAGCACGTCTGGGGCGTTGGGGGCGAAGGCCTCAGGCAGGAACTTGAGGGCAAAGGACAGGTTGGCCGCAAGCGGCGAGTCTCCGTGCAGGCTGTACTGCAGCGCCTTGCTGAGCACGGTGTTCAGCGCCAGAGGACTCAGCAGCTCCCCGGGTGTCTGGCCCGCACCCAGCTGAGGCAGGAGAGGGCACAGGGTCCCCAGGGTGTCCCAGCCGCCACCCTGGAGCCACACTCCTCTGTGTGGAGGACTCACCTTCTCGAAGAGCAGGTCGCTGAGGGACTGGGCGAACTCTCCGTCCTCCATGAGCAGGAAGTGGCGGAGGGCCTCGAAGTGGGCCTCCAGGCGCAGCTCCACGAAGAAATAGTCCACAGCAGCCTTGTTCACCAAGGACACGCTGGCGGGAGGGCCAGGAGTCAGGTGCGGGCGGGCAGGGTGAGGGGTCAGTCACTGGGTGGGGTGGGTGGGGTCACTCACTGCGCGGCCAGCGGCGCTGTAATGGAGTGCTTCATGAGCACGGGCAGCGGCAGCAGCTCGCTCAGCTGCACAGCGGTGTCGTCTGTGTCCGGGTGGCCCCGGGGGTCCTCGGGGAGGGCGGAGGCCCGGGGGAGCCCGTGGTGTAGGAGGCGGGCGACAGGAGGCTCCGCTGCAGGGACAGGACAGTGCAGCCACAGTCACCCCACAGGGACATGCCAGCCAGGCTCCCGTCCCCGTGCCCAGCCCACTCACTCATGGCCTCGTAGCTGTCTGGATACTGTTCCGGGTGGTACCGCTCCACCAGGCCTGCCAGGTACGTCTGCTCCCTGTCCCAGCACCGGGCCTCCGCTGCTCCCGCCTCCCCAAGGCCCGGGCTGCTCTGGGTGGCCACAGCTTCCTATAACAACCCAGGCTCAAGACCCCTGTCCCTGCCCCTCATGCGGAAAAAGAAGGAAAGGGCAGGGTCCCGTGAGCTGCCAGACCTTGCCCACACACGGCCGGATGGGGCAGCCAGCAGATGTGCTCCCCTGGGCCCTGACCCCCAGATCCCTGACGGCAGTGGCCCTAACCTGTGAGCTTGTCGGCTGACTCAAAGAGGTATCCTCGGTGCTCCTGGTGCTTCCTGGGCCTGAGGGGCACAAAAGTGGCGGGGGGTGGGGGTATCAGGCCTGCTCTGGGGGGCACCTCCCAGGTCCTGACACCACCAGTGACAGGACAGCTCTGGAGTCCCACTGACCTGGCTCCTCAGGGACACTGTCTCCCAGAGCACTGGGTGTGGCCACAGCCAATGGTGAGACCTGGGGGCCGCTCTGCCCCGCGGGATCGGAGGGAGCTGTCTGAGTGCAGGAGCCGTGTGAGGCCAGCTCTGCAGGCGGCTGTGACTCATGCTCCCGGGCCGGGCTCTGTGCTCCCAGGCTGCCGCCTGACGGGGATACGTGGTCGGGGGGGCTCTGGTGGGGCCCGGGCGCATCAAGCTGAGCTTCCCCCGGGAGCACCTCGAGTATCACCCGGGGCTGAGACACGTGCCTGTGGGCGCTCCACCGTGGCCGGGAGGGCGCCACGTCACACACGTTGTCCCCCACCCTGATGCTGGCGTCGGACACGTGCCCGTGGGCGCTCCACCGTGGCCGGGAGGGCGCCACGTCACACACGTTGTCCCCCACCTTGATGCTGGCGTCGGACACGTGCCCGTGGGCGCTCCACCGCGGCCGCGAGGGCGCCACGTCACACACGTTGTCCCCCACCTTGACGCTGGCGTCGGACACGTGCCCGTGGGCGCTCCACCGCGGCCTCGAGGGCGCCATGTCACACACGTTGTCCCCCACCTTGATGCTGGCGTCGGACACGTGCCCGTGGGCGCTCCACCGCGGCCTCGAGGGCGCCACGTCACACACGTTGTCCCCCACCCTGATGCTGGCGTCGGACACGTGCCCGTGGGCGCTCCACCGCAGCCGGGAGGGCGCCATTCTGGACGTGCAATCCCCTGTGAGAACACCACCCTCTGACACATGTCCAAGGAGCTGCCCCATGGCCTGGCTGCTCCCCTCCTGGGGGGCACTATCCCTGGGCAGGTGTGGGCAAGACAGAGCCACCTGCCCCTCTGGGACACACATGTCCAGCTGCACATGAGAGTCTCCCCACAGCTGCAGCCCCCTGTGGCTCAAGCCCCCTCCTACAGTCTGGAGGGACCCTTGGGAGGCCGAGGTGACCATGGCTGGCCTCAGGACAGTTCTGAAATCATACTCCTGTGCCCCAGAGGGCCCTGTGCCCACTGCTGTGGACGGAGCTGAGGGCAGGTGGGACCCAATGGTCAGCAGTGCCTCCCCCTGGACAGGGGCAGGCTGCTCAGCCCCCTGGCCCGTGGGCAGGAAGTCTTGGATGCAGAGGTCCGTGGAGAACAGCCCTGGCCCCTCCGCCTGCCCCAAGCTGTTGCCCCCCGCCGGAGGCCCGAGGGGCTGTGGCGCCAGCACACCCGGGCCGTCGGAAGCCACGTGCCGCTCTGCACACCCAGAGTCGCTGCTGCCGCCTCTGCTGGGGCGCTCGGGGCCTGCAGACAAGGCCTGGAACACAGTGCACAATGGTCCCTCAGGCATCGGAGTCTGTCCCCCTAATTCACTTCTACAACCAGCACTGAAACCCACCAGGCAGGGAGCTGTGGGCACGGACCAGCCCCCAGCGCAGCGCCCCACCTGGGCGTGTGTGCTCAGCAGGGCGGCCTGTGGCTCCAGGGCTCTCCCCTCGGACGCGTCTTTCAGCATCGCCTGCAATGCAATCCGCAGGTCAGGCAGCAGCGGGGCAGGCGCCCAGCCTGTGTCCCCACCACCCGCAGCCGCAGGGGCAAGGGCCGTGCTGTGCCAGCAGCCTGGGCCTCCAGACAGTGCTCGGCACCGCGATCTGAGGGCGTTGTCAGCAACTGAAGAGTTACCAACGCCCCCACCCCGAAAGGGTGCACAGGGGTCCTGAGCCCCCCAAAGCCCAGAACCTCAACGTGCTCCCGGTCTTCGGAGAGGAAACGGAGCCGCGCGCCCGCCAGCCTGTGCCTCTGGATCTTCCACAGCGCCTTCTGCTCGCGGCGCGCTGCCTCTGCAGACAACTTGCTGTAGTGGTCCACCAGCGCCTGCCTGAAGCCATGCCCAGAGAGGACGGGTCAGCAGCCTCCTCCCCACACTCTCCGTCTGGCTCCCTGTGGTGGGGCTGGCTCTCCAGCTGGACCTATGCAGACGTCTGCTGAATGGCCCAGCTGAGCCCCTGCACAGCCTGAGCTGCACGGACCACTCTCCACGCTAAGGTCCCAGAGAACTGGAGGTGAGTGCACAAGGGCACAGACCACGGCGTTTCACTCCCTTAATTTCTCCCGGTGAGTTTGAGCCTCTTGCCAGCAGGGAACTGGGTTCAAACCTGGCCTGTGGCTGCACAGGCCTGCTTCCTCCACGCGTGAACGGGACAGTGGCATCGACCCATATATGGGCCCACGTGCACACAGCACACGTCGCTCTGGCTCCAGGTCACAGCTCCACAGACAGCATGTGAGGTCAGGACAACTGAGGTCCCAAGGCCATGAGCAGGCAGGGGCAGCCCCTGGCCAAAAGGCCCCACCGAAACGCCAACTCTGCTCCCCACGTAAGGGCACTACAGGGGAGGGCGGCACGGCCTGTGACGGGTGAGAGCAGCTCAGGCCGCTGACAGGGTCACATGGAAAGGAACAGGAGCTGTTCCACCAAGAACAGGGCGAGTCCAAGCTTTTGGCTTCCCCGGGCCACGTCTTGCGGCAAACATAGGACACACTAACGCTTACAGGAGCTGACGAGCTAAAAGTAACGGTCACAAAAACATCTCATAACGCTTTAAGGAAGTTTACGAACTTATGTTGGGCCGCACGCGGCTGCGGGTTGCACAAGCTTGACTTAAAAGGAACAGACAAAGCAACGGGACAAGCAAACAATGCGACCGTCTGGTCTCCCGTCCACACCCGCCAAGTTTGAGCCGTCACTCCGAGGGCAAAAGGACACCTGGACACCCCAACATCCAGAAGCACTGAGGCCAGCTGGACGCTCAAAGTAAAAACATGACCGTCACTAAGGTCAAAGCAATTACAGCGCTCCTGCACAGTCGCCCCGAGCCCCCAAACCTTGCACCCCTGTGCGGCAGTCCCGAGAGGCCGACCCCTCCGCCCCTGCGCGTCTAGCCCCGAGCACCCCGCCCCTCCGACCCTGCGCGGTCAGCCCCAAGCGGCCCACGCCTCCGGCCCTGCGGCCCCTGCACGGTCAGCCCCCAGTCCCCAACCCCTGTGCCCCTGCGCGCTCGACCCGAGCCCCCGACCCCTCCGCCACCGCCCTACCTCGCCCTTCGCTCCAGCTGCTCCTCCAGGGCCTTTAGCCTCTGCTCCCGGTCACGAAGCTCACGGGCGTAGCTGAAGTCGTCGTCCAGCTCCTGCTGCCTGGCGGCTCGGCGCCGCTGCACAACACGCCCCACGCAGCCTCGTTACACGGACCCTGGGAGTGGCCGCGCCCCACGCAGAGCCCGCCTCCCGCCCGCGCACCTCCTGGTCCTTCACGAACTGCTCTTTCAGCCTCTGGAACTGCTCTCGCTTGCGGGCGTCCAAGGCCATCCGCTCAGACATCTGACGATCTGCACGCACAGACAAGGCGCCCTTGTGAGGGGACCCCCGGCAGGCGGGCCCCCAGTCACAGAGGGAGGAGCCAAAGCACACGCACCACTCAATGCCCTCAGGACCCTGGACGCCGCTTCCCGGGCGTGGACGATCAACTCTTGCTTCGCAATTTCCATGCGCAATTCCTGGAAGAGGCCATCAGCGAACCACATTCTAAGAACGTCCCCACCACTGGGGTGCAGGACGACTGCTCAGACCCCAAGCGGGCTCCTCGGGGCAGCGGCCAGCCGGGAGGGCGCGGCGCCCAGCCCCAGCTGTGACAAGGTGGGCTCCTATAGAGCGATGTGAGGCCCAGACCCCAGGCCTGTGCTCGCTCACCCTGGAGGGGACCGGGGGCGGGGGCGGGGGGGACTTCCCTGTGCGGAGGGCCAGTGCCCAGCCCAGCCAGCCCCAGGAGCGAGGAGGACAGGACCCCTGCCCGGGGCACAGCTAAGCCAGGCACTGAGCTGTCTCTGCCCCCACACCCGGTGCGCCCCGGGGGGAGGCGGGAGGGAGCCCCCAGGCCGCGGGCCTCGCACCTGCTCCTCCTTGCTGACCGAGCTGTGGCGTGCCACCCGCTCCATCCGCCCCACGTAGATGGCGCAGTCCTTCTCGATCTCCTTCAGCTCCTCGAGGGAGAAGATCACGGAGATGCGGGGCACGGGGACGTCGGACCAGCAGAGGTAGTGCTGCCAGGACGGAGCGCCCCGTGAGCCCGGAGACGCCTGCCCCACCCCCACGCAGCTTCCGGGCTCCCAGGGACCCGTAGGGACAGTGCCTCCTCAACCAAGGAGCACGCGTCCTCCACGCTCCAAGGACACCAGCCAGGCTGCGCGGGGCCTGCAGAGGCTCTCACCGCCAGAGGGCGCCACTCGCTCAGGAGAGACTGGATGGCGGCTCCACGCGGCCCGCCCCGGACCCCGCCCCCCCGGCCCCCCCCCCCCCCCCCCCCCCCCCCCCCCCCCCCGGCACCCCGCCCCCAGGCCTCAAGTGGGACGGGGACGACAGATCCGGACCTCTGCTCCCCAGGCCGGAGGGGACAGGGGACAGGCGAAAGGACGGCAGGTGGGGGAGCCTCCTCACCCGGGGGCAGCAGAGCTTCAGCAGGTTGACGGTCTTCCCGCAGACGTACACGTCGTGAGCGATGTCCTTCAGGAAGGCGGGCACGCAGTCCTCCACCGCCTTGGAGATGAGCACGTAGCCGTGGGTCCAGTAGGACTTATCTGCACATGGGGCGGGGTACAGCGGACCTGCATGCAGCGGCCGGACGACCCACCGGACGCCACGCAGGCCCGGCCCAGCAGCCAGCGCCACCTACCTCTGCAGCCCAGGTACTCGTGGTTCACCTGGATCATGAACTCCCCGTAAACGTCTCTGAAGACCCCGCTGTATACCCAGTCGTGGATGAACCTGCCGCGGTGGGCGGGCCGGCAGTGAGGACGCCATAGCGGGCATCAGGATAGGGTGGTCCACCCAGGGAGCCCACAGTCCAAGCCCACCGATTCTGCCCTCCCCCTCCTCATCAGAGGCTGTGGGGGCAGCAGATGTCTGACCAGCAAATGCCCTCAAATATCTGCTAGGACTGGGTGCAGCCCCGCCCCCGACTCAGACCCCCGAGCGCCCGCCCCCACCGAGTGTAGGGCTCGCAGCTGGTCTGGAGCAAGGACAGTAGCACTGGGTAGTGCTCGTTGCTGCAGTTGTCCAAGGCCTCCTGGTACAGGTAGGAAAGCAGCTTCACCCCCTGGAGACAGCAAGGGGCGGGGCTCAACACACTGAGTGTGACAGCCCCGCCCCCACAGCCCCACCTGGCCCCGCCCCCTTCCAGAACGCACCGTGGGGAAGGCGGGCCTGGGCTCTCCTCCACAGGTGCCCACACCGCAGAGCTCAGCCAGGTACCTAGACACAGAGGCCAGGTGAGGCCAGGTGAGGCCTGCTGAGCAGAATGTGTCCCGGGCCCTTCCCTGCCTGTCTTCATGCTCTGGCTTTCAAACCACCTGCACCTCCAGGCTCTCGGCTTCCTGCGGGGCCCTCCCCCAGTGCCCGGAGCACCCCCACCTTCCCAGGCTCAGCCAAGGCTCCAAGTGGCTGTGAGTACATGACCCTGCCCCCACACCCGTGGCTTTACCTTGAGACCCCTCCTGTACCCCCATCGCCTTACCCAGGTTACCACCTCCTCTGGCCTGGAAGACCGCCAGGCCCCTCTGGAGCCCCTGGCCCTCTCCACCCTGGTGTAGTCCGTTCTGAAGGGAAGCCCAGCACCCACCCACCCCAGGCTCCGCCCCCTCACTGGGCCCCATCTCCAGCCCTTGGGGCCCCTCTGCCTGGAGGGCCTCCCCTCCCACTGAACTCTCTCCAGGGAGCTCTCCAGTCCCTCACTCTCCCCTCTGCAGGTGACCCACCAACAGACATGCGGCCTGAGTGCCAGGAGCCGGGTCTGTGGGGACCGTGTGCCCTGCAGGCGGGGAGCCCCAACCCTAGCCCACGCCCTCCAGGACGGGCCACCAGCAGACACGCGCACGGCACGCAGCCTCCGGTGTGCTCAGCTGCAGCCACGCAGGCCACATTCGGCCGCCATGCCAGGGCTCACCTGAGCTGCCGGCCCAGTTTCTTGAAGAGGAAGGCAATGGTGAGCAGGCTCAGGGTGGGCGGGGTGGCGAGGACGCAAGCCCGGTAATACTGCAGGTACCTCCTCAGCCCACTGGTGAAGGCCTGTTGGACAAGGGGGCCGGGGCGGGGGGGCGACGTGCTCAGGACGGGAACAGACACGCGGGTGCTCGGGAGAGGGCTGGGCTTCCACCCTCGAGCCTGGGTCCATTTTCCAGGTCACGCCCAGACACCCCAGCACAGCGGAAGCAAGGACCCAGGGCCAGGCGCTCCAGGGACCTGGGACCTGTGGGTCCCTGGTGGGTTTTCTGGGACAGATGGCTGGGCACTGCACAGAGACTAACTGTGAGGGTCCCCGGCCACTCAGACCGCCGGGATCTCAGTGACACGTGCGTCCTGGGCAGCAGCCCAGCCATGTCTTTAAAGGATGTCCGCAGTACACGCTCCAGAACCATCGTCTGTCCCCCACCAGCAAGGAGACAGCTGACCTGCTCACAGGTCCCAGACGACTGACAGGGCCGTCCTGCCCTGCCCAGCCCACTCGGACCTGTGCTCCGTGGGCCTGCTCTACACTGTGTTAAAACCTGCACATCACTGTGTGACCCGACCACCAGCTGCAGTGTCAAACCGTGAAGGGGCCCGCGCAGCCCAGCCACTACTGGGCCTGGTGCCCTGACTCCTCCACCCATTCCCCCAGCGCCCTTCTGCCAGCGCTCCCGAAGAGCCCTGCTCAGCATGGGTGCCTGCCCCTCCCACACCGCTGCACCCGCTGTCCTGGGGGACTGTGCCATGCTTACAAGGCTTACAAGGAAGACCTGGCTCAGTCCCCAGTGCCGGGGACTCGGTGGGCAACAGCAGCATGTGCCCACCCCATACGGCCTTGCCCTGTGCTGGGTCCCCAGCTGTGGGCCTCACCTGCCTCCCAGCATTCCACAGCCCCACCTGTCTGCCCAGGTTCCCGTAAAACACCCCCTCCCTGAGGAGTACCCATTGGGTTTTGGGCATTCCAGGGACGCAGGTTCCGTGGTCCCGGGACAGGGCCTCGGAGGATCGTTCCCAGAACGTGTCCACAGAACCCAGGAACGTCCACGTGACAGCCTCGCTCGAGGCCGGGGCCCTACCTGGAACACGAGGCCTTTGCTGCACGAGGAGTCCAGCACAGGCTGCAGAGAGAAGTGGCTCAGGCGTGTGTAGTGGGTCCCGCACTCGGCCACCTCGGAGAGGAGGCTGCTGATGCTCTCAGGGGACGTTCCCGATACGTGGACGCCCCGCTTCACCATGAAGGCCTGAGTCGGCTGGGCAGGGCAGGGGAGAGGTCACGGAGGCCAGAACACCACGTGGTGCTGTGTCCCTTCTGCCCAGGCACCCCACCCCCCACCCCACGCACTGCCCAGTGTGCCCAACCCAAGACACACAGACAGGACGTTCCAGAAGGCTGATGGCCACAAAGCATGCCCAGCTGTCCCACCCACCCCTAGCATGAAAACATGCAGAAACAAGGTGTTTTCACCGACCACAAGGAAGAACATGTTTAAAATGTAAAGCCATCCGTGGAAAAGGGAGCAGGAAGACAGGATGCCTCCCGCACTCTGTGAGACGTGCACACGGACAACTTCTTAGGGGCAGAAGCTTTAGAACTGTGCCATCGGACCTGGTAACGGGACTCCTGGGGATGCACACAGGTGTGTGCCATGCACGTTCCCCACGACACGGTTCGTAACCACGGAGGGCTGAGACAGCACAGGGGACATGGGAAAACAAACAGCCCTGAGTGCCCACGCCAAAAAGAAAGGCGGCCTGAAACCGGCGCCTGCACTGCACACCTTAAGGAACTGGAACCAGCAGCTAACTAAACCCAAAGCAGAAAAAAGGAAATGACAAAATGAGTGCAGAGATAAATGAGAAGAGACTAGAAACAACAGAGAATCGTGAAACCAAAAGTTGGTTCTTTGACAAGAGCAACAAAATTGACAGACCTGCAGCAGGACTAAGCAAAGAAGACTTAAAAGGATCGGAGAGAAGACGCCGAGTACCAAAACCAGAAATGACCGTGAGCGTCACTACCAATGGACAGACACAGAAAGGGCTGTAAGAAAACACCACGAACAACTGTCGGCCAACAAACGAGATGAAATGGACAAATTCCTGCAAACACACCAAGTCGCAACGCTGACCCAGGAAGAAGCAGAAATCTGCGTAGACCTGTAACAAGGCAGCGAGCCGGTAACCGAACCCTGTTGCACCGGACGTGCTGACGTGAGGCTCCTGACCGACGAGACACCCACCTCCAAGACTTCATCCCGAATGGACACGTCCCAGCTGCACGGCCGCTGCCAGTGAAACAGCGAGAGGAGGACGCAGCCGCCCCTCCCAGGAGTTCGCCTTTTAGGAACCCTTGGGAACCGAGATAACTGACCCCCAATTCTCCCTTCCTGAACCCTAATTCCCACCTCTATGTCTTAAATTCACCAATAGAGTAAACCCGCAAGACCCTAGGCACCTCCACCCCTGACCCTGATAGGGGCAGAGCCCCAGGTCCCCTCCCGGCCTCCCTGTCCCTCAGACCTGGCTGTGTGGTGCCATGTGAGCTGTGTTCCCTCCAAGACCTGTGAGTAAGGAGCTCTGTTCTTCCAAGCTCCCTGGTGCTTTCTTACTGAGGTGCGTCCTGCAGTCACGGAACCCCAGGGCCGGTGGGGGTGTGTGCGGGGGTGCCTGTGGGGTCTCCTCATGAGTAAACACTGGCTGAGTCAGTGCCTCAGGCATTCCCGGGGGGACTCCCAGCACACAGCACCACTACCGATCGGCTGGGACCACACCACCTCCCAACGTGTTGACAAGATAAATGTTATGTGTATTTGCCGCATTTTAAAGGAGATAAAAGCAACAAAAACCCCTCCTGACAAATAAAACCCCAGAACCAGATGGCTTCACTGGAGAATTCTACCGAACAACTGAAGAACTAACACTGATTGTCCTCAAACTCTTCCAAAAATTGAAGAGGAAGGTGCACTTCCTAAGTCTAAGAGGCCGGTATTGTCCAGATTCCAAAGCAAGACAAACACATCACCAGGAAGGAAAACGACAGGCCAGCATCTCTGATGAACATGGACGCAAAACTCCTCGCTCAAACACTCACAAGCCAAGTCCAGCAGGACTGGGGGGCAGCTAAGCTGTTCATTACGTCAGTAGGAAACCTGTGCAGAACTGAAGTGCAGTTAGGGACGCCGGCCTTCGTGCGGAGAACTCCAGTCCTGTCCAGTGCCTGAAGCTGGCCTGCACTGTGTCCATACGAGCACCGGTCTACCTGGACACCCAGAGCATCTGCTAAGCGTGCCGCCCCGTGGGGGACGTCCAGCCACACATCCATGTGACGACATCCCAACAAGCACTCGACAAAATCCAACACACTTTCACAGAAAAAACACTCAATAAACTACGACGAGCAGAGAACCTCCTCAACATGATCACGGCCACGTGTGAGCTACCCACGGCCAACATCACAGTCAAAAGTCAAAGACTGACAGCTCCTCTCCCAGGTCAGGATCAAGGCCAGGACGCCTCTGTCACCACTTCTGTTCAAGGAGTGCTGGGATCCCAGCCCGGGCAACATGGCCAGAAAAAATAAATAAACGGCATCCAATCTGGAGGGAGGAAGTACGATCGTCTATCTGCAGATGACACGTCTTATGCACAGAAAACCCTGAAGAAGCCATGAAAGAACCCATCCCAACCAGTAAGCAAATTCTGCAAAGTTACCGGCTATAAAATCAACACCCAAAGTGTGTTTTTATATACTAGCAATAAAAAAATATGAAAAGGAAATTAAACAGAAAAATCTAGAAAGGAAATTTAAGGAAACAATTCCATTTACCATGGCAATATAAGAATAAAATACTTAAGAGGTAAATTTAACCAAGGAGGCAAAAGGCTTGTTACAGTGGAAACTAGAAAATACGGCTGAAACAAATTAAAAACCCAAATAAATGGAAAGCTATCCCACGTTCACGGACTGAAATATTTAACACCGTTAGGATGGCCCTACTACGAAAGTGTCGTGTGGACTCGGCGCACCCCCATCGATACCCCCATGCTGCTTTACGCCACGGAAGGAACAGAACAGAACAGAACAGAACAGAACACCTATCCTCAAACTCCTAGGGAAGGCAAGGGGCCCCTAAGAACCAAAACAATCTTCGAAAAGGAGGAAAAAGATGGAGAACTCACGCTTCCCGATTTCAGAACTTGCTATAAAGCTACGGTAATCCAAACGGTGTGGTACTGGCCTGAAGATGGACACTTAGACCAATGGGACGAAACAGACACCCCAGAAACCAACCCTCACGTCGGCATCAACGAAGCTCTGACGAGAGTACCAGGACGGCTCCGTGCGAACAGAAGTCTTCTCAGCACACGGTGCCGGGAGAGCCAGTCTCCCGCGCCAGGGAATGAAGGTGAACCCGTCCTTACACCACACACAAACGTTAACTCAAAACGGACCAAACAGCACACTTGAGAGCTGGAACTATGAAAGCCTCAGAAGAGAACAGAGGCAAATCTCCAAGACCTTGGACTTGGCGGCTTCTTAAATGTGAAACTAAAGGCAAGGACAACAGAAACTAAGACTGAGGACGTGGTGCTTCCAAGGAAACTGCCGAGAATGACGAGACGTCCTGCGGAAGGGGAGAGGATACGTGCAAGTCGTCAACCAGGCGAGGGATTAACACCCCAAACGCACAGGAACTCCCACAACGCAACAACCCAACGCAGAGAACGTGCAGGAGACGCCGGATGGCCAAGCAGCACGCGACAAGATGCTCAGTGTCACCTGTCATTCGGGAAGCCACAGGGGGACAGCACTCACACTCACGGGGACGGCTAGTACGGATTTGCCGAAAACGCCTCAGTGAGGGGTGGAGCCTGGCACATCGCGGGGCAGAACGGGAGACGGTGCCGCCGCCGCCACCGTGGAAGAGTCTCCTGGTCCCTCAGAAAGTCACACACAGGACTCCTAGAGGACCCAGCCACTCCACGCCTGGGTCTTTACTGGAACTCGGACGGGTTCTCGTCCACCCAGTCACAGCCGCACGGTGCCCAACAGCCAACGGGGGGCACAACCCAGTGCCCACCTGCTGAGTGGACACACAGACGTGGTCTCTACATACACGGACGGTCATTCAGCCTTAAAAGCAGGAGGCTCTGCACCTGCTACGACATGGCCGGGCCTGGAGGACACCGTGCTCAGGGAGCTACGCCGGACACAAAAGGACACAAACTGAAGATTCCACTCATATGAGCACCTAGAGGAGTCAGATTCACAGAAACAAAGGACGGGGGAGGGGCCGGCAGTGCGTGTTTAATGGGGACAGAGTCTCAGTTTGGGGACGTGGAAATTCTGGAAGCAGACAGTAGTGACAGTTGTACAACCATGTGACTGTAATTAATACCACTGACTGTGCCCTTAAAAATGGTTAAGAGGGTACAAAACACTGAGGCCATGATGGTGTTCTAGAACCATCTGCCAGAGGGCGGCCCTCAGCTCCAGCAGCGGCACCTGAGGAGTGTCTGGGCCACACTCCAGTGCGGGGACAGCCACTGTAAACGAGTAGGTAGGACGGGGAGAGGCTGGGCTCGCACACGAGGGCAGGCAGCGGGGTACCCACAGAAGGCTTCGTGACTGTAAACAGGAGGGCTGTCCGGAAAGTGTCCAGCCACCTACTATGACAAAAGGAGCCACTGGCAGCTGGATTTTTTCCGGACAGCCCTCATATTCATTCCTAAGTGTCCAGCAAGAGGCGGCTCCTGGCCAGGACCAGCAAGGCCCCCAGCCAGCTGGCCAGGACAGGTGTCCACAGGCAGGAGAAAAGCCAGCGACAGTCCCCTTCCCGTGTGGGGACGCTCGCAGGGCATGGGCACAGAGACGGGGGACCTGTTTCTACTGAGTCACCGATACCAATAAACGTCTTCCTTTCGTCCGGTTTGTCAAAGCGTGTCAGTAAGTTAATAGTTTTTAGAACTAGAGTGAGGAGACCACCCCTGGAGTCGCTGGGCAGGCCTCACCCCACGCTGCACGCGGACACCCACGCACTGCCCCGTGCCTACCCGCTGTGCCTGCGAGCGAGCGTCCTTACCTGGCACAGGGGAAACGTGGCGGACACGACCCCAATCAGCACGTTCAGCGCATCCTTCACCAGCTCCTGCTCCTTCACCAGGACGGGCCGCGCAGCCTGCGGGAGGCCCCCGCCCAGCACCTGCAGCTCCCCGCGGTGCAGCCTGCACAGCCTGTCGAAGGCCTCCCTTCCCGCCTCGGTGACGTAGGGCTCCTCTCTGTGGCCGGGGGGGCTGTGGGGGGACAGAACCACAGGCACCTTAGCGAGGGAACGAGAGGCGGGAGGAAGCGACTCGAAACGTCTCGGAAATGAGGTCGGCCGTGAATCCCAGCCAAGCGGCAGCCCTTGGCGTCTGGTGGGCTCGGCGCTGGCTGCACCCCAGCCGTTGGGACGAGATGGGCAGAAGCGTGTGGAGGCCGCAGTGGAAGCCCCCTGCCCAGCACCAGAGCCCACACTGTGGTCCTCGGCACGACTACTAACCCTCTACACGTCGTTATGCCAAACACAAGCACAAGGTGTGCCCAGGAGCAGGATTCACAACTGCCCGGCGGCGGACGCACCCCAGCGTGCGTGGGGTCCCGCCCCACAGCCTTAAATAGGACGTCCTGACACGTCCCACAACACGGATGGACCCAGCCGACGCTGTGCTGTGCACCCAGCCAGTCACAGAGGGACAAGCGCTGTAGATCACGCCCATGTGAGGTCCCCACAACAGTCAGACTCAGACGGAATAGCAGGTGCCAGGTGCCGGGGGCGGAGGGAGGGGATGGGGAGTGAATGTTTAAGGGGGACAGTGTCTCATTTGGAAGATGGAAAGTTCTAGAGATGGTGGTAGTGATGGTTGCATGACAATGTGAATGCACTTAATGCCACTGAAACGGTACACCTAAAAACGGTTAAACTGGTCAATTCTATTAGTGTCTTTTACCCCCGTGACTGAGAGCGAGGGAGAAAAGCCCAAGAAGGAAAACACTAAGTTCACACTTGTCCCCACAGAGACCTCGGCCCTCAAGGTGACGAAACGGCTTCCCCCTGAGTGGGTGACAGACTGGAGCAGCAGCGAGGGCCCCAGCAGACCAGCCGGGGCTCAGGGAACCATGAGGCCCCCCGGGGGCTGGGGCACGGGCAGAGTCGGGAGGCCTGGGGCTGCGGGCGGGCGGGCGGGCAGGCGGCTTCCTTACCTGCCCACAGCCAGAGCTCAGGGCAGGACACGAGCAGTGCACCTGAGCCAAAGGCCTCAGCGGGCAGGGGCGGCGGGATCAGGCTGAGACCCCAACAGGCAGATGGGGAGCCCCAGGGGTCGTCCTGCACAAGCTGCCCTGCTCACTGCCAGGCACAATCCTCGCAGGAAACACGGCCACGGCGGGGACACCGAGGACACTAAGTGCCCTGAGAACGGAGACGAAGAGAGGCCTGGGGACAGCTCGGCTGTGGCCCATTCTGACACAGCGGACCGGCCCAGCGCTGTGGCTCCACGCCCGTCCCCCAGGCCCACTCCCATGAGGCGTCTTCCATGTTTCAGTTCCAGCACTTTCCAGTGAACTGCAAAGGGACAGTGCACTCTTGGAGCTGCAGGGCAGCTGACTTACAGAGAGAGAAGTCACCACCTCCGGTCCCTGACTGGTCCATCCTCATGCAAATGAGGACTCCCAATCCTGCCTGATAGGTCCGAAAAGCACTGTCCTGACCGATCAGAATAGTCGGTAAAGACACTGATGGAGCTTTTGACCAATAGTATTTGGTTGAAACACTATTCCAGGAACTCAGGAACTGCTTTATGAGGGCTGGCGTCTCCCCGAAGTGTGGCTTGCAGGAGAGGCACCTGCCAGGCCACCCTCGGACACCTCTGACTGGGAGCCCTCACGCTAAGGACATGAACTGACTGCTCGAACTGGAAAGGGTGAGTTGCACACTTGCACAGCGGGAACTTCCATGCACGAAGCCTGGAAGTCCTTCCTCCTGTGCCTTTCTCTCACCTCCCAGAACAAAGACGACTTTGTGCACTAGCTGCCTGAAACCTCCAAGCTCCCAATCCTGTCACAGCTGCTTCTAGAACCACCACCGGGGCGCTCCGAGGAAGCGCAGCTCACGCCGGGGAGGAAGGAAGCACATGGAAAGGCAAAGCCTCGCGTACCAGCCAACCTGTTCCCAGCATCTCCGCTTGCTGGCCTCGTAGGTGAGCACGGCGTCCCACAGGTCAATGTCAGGGGTCATGCCCGGCTCAGACTGGGAGTCAGGAGTCAAGTTGGATGCAGACTGGAACCCTTCGTCCTCAGACTGGTCCACACTCTGGGGAACCTGGAGACCAGAGGAAAGAAGGAAACACCGGGTACATCCTTGGGTCTAAATGTCACCCAAGTGTGACCAGAATTCCAGAACTTCCCCACACACTTCCATTTACTCATACGACAAAGACCTAGCAGAGCGTTTGCTCTACTTTTCCGGAGCACATGCGGGCTCCGCCACGTTGCTGCCTCCATTAAACCACTTAAAGAGACGACGCGAACGAATTTATTAAGGTATCACTTCCAAGTTCGTACGACGCCTCAACAGAACCCACGTGAAATGCCTCCAATCTGGAAATTCCATTTTTGGGGAACACAGCCTAAAAAATCACACTGGAGATAAACAGTTATGTAAACCAACATCATCTATGTCTGGGAGTAACCCCAGTACCCCGTGGTAAGGGAGGGACGGGTGCTGACACCCTCTCAGCAGCACTGATTTCACTTTATTTTCCCCTTGGGGAGAGCATGAACGCAGTCCCCCACTACCACACATTGTGCAGTCAACGACTTTCCCACATCTGGGGACATCACAGGGGTCAGCACGTCCAGCGTGCAGTGGATAAGCCTCGCCCTGGGAAAACCACCTTTGTATCTCCCCTGCCAGGTGAGTATCGGCAGCATCTATAAGACCACAGAGGCCCAAGTGCAGTGATGACTTCCCTGACAACGTAGGAAAACCCCACACGAGAGGTGGGAAAAGCGTACAAAACTGCATGTCGAGTATGAACAAGTATATTTTGCCACGTGTGGCTTGGAATGTAGCCCATGCAACTGAGGGACTGAACTATTTCACTTTCATTAAGTTAAGTTTAAACAGCAGTGCTAGAGGGCAGGAGTGAGTGACAAGCGGCACGTGGCTTTGGCCTGCAGGTGGGCATCAGTGTCCTTGCCCAGGACGGTGGGTGCGGTGCCAGCAGCCCCGCCTCACCACAGCTCAGCCACCAAGCGATCTGGACTCTAGGTTACTCTACCTTTACCATGACTAAAGCACCTCCACAGCTGGCAGTGGGAGAATGGCACCTTACCTTAATGGCCAGTCCCGACAGGTCCGCGCTGTCTGGCACGGGGGGCAAATCCAGTCTGACATCCATGTCGTACGTGCGGCTGTGCACAAGGGCTCCGAAGAGCGAGACCCGGGTGTCCCTCTCAAACCTGTCACCACAAGGGTCACCATAGGAGAAGAGCCCGACAGAGGGCAGGCCGGTGCCCGGCGCCGCCTCCATCACCTGGAGCGCTTTCTGGATCATGTCCTGACACAAATACTCCTCTCTGGAGATAAAGGACTGAACGTTCATCTCAAACGCACTCAGGTCATAGCAGTCGTAGCCGCTGTAGGGCACATTCCTCCCCACGTGCTTGTTGTTGAAGAAGTAGTCCCGCTTGGGTGGCAGTGCTTCAGGGGGCCCGCTCCCCGCCAGCTGCACCAGGAGGTCCAAAACCGCCCCCACCTCTACAAGCGGGGAGCAAGGGGCGGCTTCCAGTTTCTCCACAAGCTCCTCCAAGCGGTCGGCCTCGGGGCCCAGGCCGCCGACTCTCAAGTCAAAGGACAGCATGAGCACTTTGTTTTTCACCGGGACTTTCGAGAGTTCAGGCTGCAGCTTCTGGGTCTCGTCTCGAAAAAGAGTCGTGAAGAGAGCATTGTAGGCCACCCTCTTGAGGCTCTGCTTGGCCTGCCTTCGGCTCACGCTGCGCTGGCCCAGGTGAGCCTTGGCAGCGGGCAGCAGGGCCTCGCACAGGTCGTCCAACAGCTGGACGATGCTGGCCATGCCCAGCTCCACCGCACGGCCCGCGGCGGCCTGCGGAGCGCCAGCTCGGCCCCTCTCCAGTCCCGCAGCCCTCAACCTCTAGGGGTCACAGACCCGTGACAAGCCGAAGGAGACGTGCGCGGGCAGTACGCGGTGGACGGACCCGGCTTTGCAAGCCTTCTCGGGGTCCCCCCGAAAAGGGGAGGCCGGGACGCGGCGCCGCCGGAGGAGAGAGAGGGGCTACCGGGAGGCGTGCGTTGCTGTCAGCTTTGCACAAACGCCCGCTCAAACGCCTGGCCCAGGCAAAAGCGCGCCGCGGAGCTGCCGTACGTCATTCTCACGCGACCCGCAAAACCGAGGGAGGGGACGCGCGTGAACTGCGTCACCGAGGAGGCCGGCGCGGGGGCGGGGCCCTGGAGGGCGGGGCGGGGCCTGGTGGCCGCGGGCCGTAGAGCACTTCCGGCTTCCGGCTTGGAGGCGCATGCCCAGGGATGGGAAACTGCGACCCCGTGCCGCGCCGCAATGACGGAGGCGGAGTCAGACTTTCGCTTAACTGTTTACTGATTGGAGTGGAGGGAGCTGGGGCGGGGCCTTCAGTAAAGAGGCGGGCGTGGGGTGGGGCTCCAGGTCGCTGCAGCGACACCGCTCCTGCGCCGGTGCCCTGGGCGGCCCCGTGGGTTGGACTTCAGGACCGAGGCCGTAGGCCGTGGTGTGCTGGTGCAGTTTAACCACCTGCTCTCGGGGGACTGGTTTGGAGTGTCATTTCCAGGGTATAAGTCCTCCCACCCTAGCCGATTCCAAGCAGCCAGGTCACGGCACTCAAGCGGGAGCTAGGAAGAGGCACACGGTCAGCGTGGCACTGCTACCCCCAACTCCCCAACACGCACGGAGCTCTACGCAGGACTGTCCCCCAAGGCCCCAAACATCTTTGTGCCCGTCTCACCGGCCACCTGTAGCATCTTCCATTGTGGCTCCAGCTGCCCTCTCAAGTACATCAGGGCCTGTATGTCCTCTGGGGAGGCCATGGAGAAGGGGCCCAGGCTGGTGGGTGCCTCTCCATGCAGCACCCGGGCCAGGACCCCTGCAAGCTGGGGTGTGGACTCCTGGGTCAGGGGCAGAGGTGAAAGTGGCAGGTCACTGGTCTCTCCCCACCTCCCACCCCACAGCATGTCCACCCTGCACAACTCACCTCGTCCACAAGGGCTAAGACTCGGCCACCGGCTGGCACCCGCAGCAGTGAGGCCAGGAGTGCAGCCTGGGGTTCCCGCAGGCCATGAGCCGGCCCCAGTGCCAGCAGCACCAGGTCAGACTGGAAGCCATAGGCCAGGGGCAGCACCAGAGCCAGGACACAGTTCAGAAATCCACCGGTTGTCTGTGGGAGGGACAGCAGCATAGCCCCAGCCCCTCATCCGGGGGACACCCCTCCTGTCAGTCTTGGACGGGCAACCACACCACCAGTCCCATCAGGAGGCCGAGAAGGGCAGTAAAGGCCATGGGCCTGGCCCTCATGATGATGCCAGTGAGCGGCCACTGCCCGGCCCTGTGACACCATCGCTCACCTCTGACAGTGGCACTGACACATGGAACATGGACAGGGCAGCCGCCTCCTTGCCCCTGATGGTCAGCCACAGACTCCTCCTTCCAAGGGAGTGAGACCATGGACACATTTGCACGTGGGTGAGACACCACGCACCCCCCCCCCACCAGAGACCAAAACAGAGGAGGGTGCAGGAGAGCTCGGGGGTAGAGGTGCTAGGAGTGTGACCCTCTCTGCTGGACACTCTCCTGGCATTGCTCCCAAGGGGCCCTTGGCCCACCCACGTGCTGGCCTGGACATACACATGACCCAGGAGTCATACCCATCATTGGCAAGGTCCGAGGGCCGATCCAGCTGTCCCACGGCCACACAGAGCAGCCTAGAGGAAGAGTCACCCCAGGAAGGCTGCACTCATCCCACTGGGCTCCATCCCCATGGCCCTCCCCAGGTGGGCAGCCAAGGCAGAGGTGCCCATGGGCCGTCCCCTCGGAAGCTCAAGCCAGCCAGCTAAGGCTTACCTCTGGGCTCCCTGGGACAGGCCACGCTGAACAGCCACATCCAAGATGGCACCTGCAGCAGGGGCCGAAGTGGCTGCAATGCCGCTGCTCACCTGGGGTGAATAACAGCAGTGGAGGGCAACTCCCAAACCAGGTAAACAGACCTGTCAGTCCCTTCTTGTGGTCCCCGTCTCAATGGCTGTCATCTGTACACTCTGAGGTCAAAGTGCTCTGCTTCTAAGGATAAGATCACTGCCTTATGCTTTCTGCCAAAGAGCACTTGGTTGAGGGAACTGAGGGGGTGCCCATGACCCTGTCCCTGGGGACTGTTCTAGGAAAGGTCCTGGGCACAAGGTAACACTCATGTCCACATGGTTCTGTACCTCCCAGTCCTCCTCTGGACAGGCCACCTGCCATAGGTCCTGGGCCCTGCCCCCAGCCACACAGCCATCCCCAACCCCTCCAAGGTGCCCCCACCTGCCCATCCAGGATCCCATCTAAGAGGTATAGGACCTTCCGAAGTGCAGTGCGGGCCTCATCCTTGGCCAAGGCCTCGTGTAGCCTGTGGTGGGCAAACCAGAAGGACACATGGACACAGAGTGACACACAGACCACAGGTGAGACACAGCCTCACCCCTCTCCCCAGCCCATTCTGCCCACCTGGCCCAGGTCTGCATCTCCTCCTGCGGGGCGGACCCCTCCTGACGGAGGACACCAGGGGGCAGGACCAGGCCAGCGCCCAGCGAGGTCAGGGCAATGGCCGTGCGCACAGGGGGCGTGGGGCGAAGGCGTCGCAGGTCCAGGAGAGAGCTCAGTGCCACTGCAGCCTGGGCTGCTGCCGTCTTGAATTCGGGCCCCGCAGGCAGCAGAGTGGACGACCTCCCTTCCGGGGAGCTGGTGCTGGTGCTCGGGGCGGGGGCCAGGTCTAGGGACAGTTCAGAGTCACAGTCCCTGTGCAGGAGCCCAAGGTGTGATCCCTCCACCAGACCCACACTGCACTGACCTTGCTGCTGGAGGCTTGACCAGTGAGGGGCCTGTGCTGCCCGGACACTCTGGATGGACTCCAGGGCACTGCAGGCAGAAGCAGGAGCGGTGAGGCTGCCCCGCAGCCCCAGCCCTCCCCACCCTCCTGCCCCTCATACCTGGGATGTGGCACCATGGGCCCTGACAGGGGTGGGGCAGGGTCGCCCAGCAGGGCCTGCACCGTCATGCACACCGACTGGGAGAGCGACTCCAGATGGTAGCCACCCTGGGAGGGAGGAGGAGGGCAGAGGCATGGCTGGGGCAGGGGTGTCATTGGGTGGCAGGCCCCTCCGCCAGCACCTCAGCCTTGGGTCCCTGGGCCCTCCCCGTCTGCCACGGTCACCTCCAGCATGGCGCAGACCCGGCCACCAGCCAGCACCTGCAGCAGCTGCGTGAGGTGGGCGAAGCACTCTGGCATGGCCTGCATGTGCCCCTAGAAGCAGAGTGGGTGTGACAGGGCCTGGCCGCAGGACCCCACAAGCCCTCCCAGCCAGGCCTGGATCTCACCTCGGGGTCCCCAATCGCTGAGTCAAATCCTGCTGCGACTAGCACCAGCTCAGGGTCAAACTGTGGGCAGGGCCAGTGAGGCAGGGTCAGAGAGACCCCCGCAGCCCCAGGACTCGGTCTGCTCTGCTGGAGTCCAGGGAAACTCTAGGCATTGAGTCTCCCTCCCACCCTCCTTCCATCGAGACTGCCCTTGTCGCCCATACGGTCACCTCAAAGGCCACGGGGAGCAGGACATGCAAGAAGGCGGCCAGGTAGTCAGCATTTCCCATCCCGACCTGCAGCCGTGGGCGTCAGAGTTGGGTCCTGTCAGGGGGGCTGTGGGATCTTCACCCCTGGAGCCCCTGCTCTGTGGGTGACCCTGCCGGGATGACCCTGGAGGAGGCCCGGAGCCATGGGGTGGGGGACGTGTGCTGCGTGAAGGGCTGTGGGAGTAAAGGGTGGCACCTGGTTCCAGGGTAAGTTGACAGTGAAGCCTCGGCCCCGCCCCTGCCCGACAGCATCTGCAGCGGACTCCCGCAGGTGGGGCCAGAAGCGCCCGTGCTCGTAGCGGTGCCAGGAGAAGTAAAGGACGCTGGGGACAAGCATCCAGGGCCAGAGATCAGAGGCCAGAGGTCAGGCCCCTCAGCCCCACGGCTCCCCACAGAACCCTGACTCTTGAGCACACGGCCATGTCATCCCACATGGGTTTTCCCAGGTCAGGATGCTTGTCCCCAGTGTTTAAAACAGGACGGTACCATTGTTTTCTGTCCCGTTTAAAAGGGGACACCTGGTCAGCCTACTGAAGCATGGAGTCCCAGGGAAGGGTTCTGTACCCCAGCTCACCTGGGGTCATCCTCAAAGATGTACTGGATGCCCTGGCCATGGTGGATGTCCCAGTCAACGACGAGGATCCTGGGGAGACAGCAAGGAGCTGGGGCCGCCTCCAGGCCAGGGACCCAGCCCAGAATGGGAGGGGCTGGGTGGGGTCTCAGCAGCGACTCTGGCCTCTGCCTGGCCCCACCTGGCTCCACCTGCCCAGCCCTTTCCTTTGGCCCCGCCCCCTGCAGCCCACCTGGCACCCACCTGTGCAGCCCGTGCTTCTGCTGGGCATACTTGGCCGCTATGGCCACATTATTGAACACACAGAATCCATTGGCGGCAGCCCTCTGGCTGTGGTGCCCAGGAGGCCTGGGGGTGAGAGAGGCGTGTGGGGAACATCAGGGTCATCCTGTGCCCACATGCAGGGGCAGCCCACAGAGCAGGAAGGCTCTCACCTCACCAGGGCAAGCCCATTGTGCGCTGCTCCCGTCAGCACTGCATCCACCAGCTGCAGCCCGGCCCCTGCAGCCAGCCGGGCACAGTGGAAGGTACTCTGTGGGGGCAGGGGTGCAGATGAGCCCCCGCACCAGCTACCCCTAACAGATTCTGCCCAGGCCTGTGCCAAGCTGCAGGGCAGCAAGCGCTGAATGGACTGGGCCAGGGTAGTCCCAGGTGCCAGCAGTGGCAGCCAGCAGGTGTGCAGGGCACTGGCATGTCCATAAACATGGGGACATTGGCCAGGATTGGCAGCCCCAGCCGTGAACAGGCAGGGAAACATGGACGTGTGCCTGGGAGGGTGGGTATGTCCCCAGGGCACGCACCGGATGGAAGTAGACAGCATCGTACTGTCCGGACAGTGCCTGGAGCTCGTCCATGCCCAAGGCCTGGGTCCTCTGCAACAGGGCCACGTACTCTGGGCTGCAGAAGGGCAGGCAGGCAAGGCAGGGTCACCAGCAGGAACAGGGAGGAGAGGAGAAAGGAGTTGGACCCCCGATGGGACCACTTCCCTCACTGCTCCCTCACCCACCCACCCACCCGATGGTGAAACTGAGGCACACAGGGTTGGGCCCAGGTCCTAGACTGTGTCCTGAGTCCTTCAGTATGTGTCACCTGCCCAGGGGCTGACCTGTGCACCAGGCCCAGTTCCAGCTCTGAGGCCTCTCGGGCTGCCAACCGCAGGCACCTCTGCTCCAGGCCATGCTGCCGCAGGCGTTCCAGGGCAGAGGTCAAGCGCTCAGGACACTCGATCTCGCACTGCGGGCTGAGGGGACAAGGAGCTCAGTGTCCAGAGCCCCCTCCCTTTCCCCTGCCTCTGCCAGGTCACACTTACTCCTCCCAGAGCAGCCTGGCCTCCGTCATGTCCTCGTGATACACGAGTGCGGTTCCCATGTCCCGGCCGTGGTCACTCTGGGCCACCCTGAGTGGGCGGAGCCAGACGTCCCAACTCGCAGGTGAGTGCACTGCAGGTCCCCACCTTGCAGCCTCAGGGAGCAGCAAGACACCTGGGCCACAGCGGAGGTGGTGGGCACAGGACCTGGGCAGGAACACGCGGACCCCGGGCAGGACGGGGGGAGGGGGCCTCAGGCCGCAGCCGGCAACCGAGGGAGTCCCGGTACTCAAGGCTGCACGCGGGACCCGGCTTCCGGCTTCCCCCGACTGGGAGTAGTACCGTCCCGCCCCCTGGCTCCACCTCCTCCTCCGCCACAGCCCGGACGGGGCGGCAGCCTGGTTCCCCTCTAGAGTTGGAAGGGGACGCTTGTGAGCGCCAAGGACAAGTGTCCCCAGGCCCCACCGCAGGCCTGGGTGGAGCCCCTTACGCCCCAACCCGCCCAGGCCCCCCTAGACCGCGCAGCCGGGGCTACGGGAAGCGCGCTGTGGCGTGGGGCGAGGGAAAAGCCGACGAAGAGGGAGGGTCTGGAGAAGAGAGGGATGAATGAAGCCAGCAACAGGGGAGGCGCGGGCGCAGTCCCGGAGCAAGACGGCCCGACAGAGGCCGCTACCGGGAAGCGCGGGCCTGGATCCCAGGGGCTCTGGGGACTGGGCCCTGGGCGTAGGCCACTTGGGAGAGGGGCGTGGACAGGGTCCTGGGGTCTAGGGGGCGGGCCCTGGGCGGGGCGGGCCCGAGTCTCTGGGGCGGGGCCCTGCGGTCAGCAGGAGGTGGCCCCTGGGGGCCGGAATGCCCCTAGTTTGGTCCATTGGTCTCCCTGCAGTGCCGGGACGACCCCCACTGTGGGAGGGATGCAGGCGACGGCCCTGACAGGGTCTCTCCCCCCAGCTCCCACTGCCGCGTGTGGGTCCCCACAGTCGTGGTCAGGGCATTTGCAGGCGCCGGCAGCTGACGTCCGCCGGGGCTCTGGGGAGACTCTAATTGGGTCATTTGGGGTCAGGTGCCCGTCAATCACGGTGGCTAGGGAATGGTGTGCTCTGATTGGTCATCCTGGGACACGTGGCCGCGAAGGGCGTGATCTGCGGAGGACCGCCCCATTCGAATTCGCGGGAACAGAGGGTCCCGGTAGGGGTCGGTCCCAGCGGCACCGGAAGTCCTCCCGGCGGAGAAGGCCAGTATCCCGTGTGGCTTCTCGTCTGACCGTATCTGG
>PVJL010013602.1:0-31462 GCA_004026885.1 Lyroderma lyra
CATATGATCAATTGCTTAGGCTTATTACATGTACACAGTTCGTTATATAAAACTCAGGAAACTGACTCCTTGGTTTCTGTACTTCCCGTAATAAAGAATCGTATTCTTCCTTCCTCTGCAAACTTGGGTGTTAATATTCTTACAAAGTGTCAATTGTTTCCTCAAATAGGTTTTAATTTCTGTTTTAAAAATCTATCTGCCATTTATCAATACTCATAAGAAACATCAGAGTGGATGCACAGTAAGGGACAGCGACCTTAGCAGCTACAAAAAAAGTTGAATTTTAGGCCCCCAAATTTGTAAAGTTTTCCATGGTAAGATCAGCCATAAAAATTCTCATCGTTCAATCATTTCCTGAGACCCTCTGCAAAAAAAAAAAAAAAAAAAAAAAAAAAAAAAAAAAAAAAGAGTTGTTAAAGGGTCTTGCAAATAGTTTTAGCTCTTAAACTTACTTTCCCTTATTCTCACTAAATCTATTCTTGAAATAAATCAAACTTTATTTTCTAAAATAGCATTGCAGCAAACAAGGTGTTTGACTCTACTTTTATTCCTCTCTTATTCTGAAAGGTATTAAAGCATTAAAAGCTATATATAATTCCATCAGTTCTAAAGTCTGGATCAAAAAGTTTTTCTATAAACAAGGGGAGTTAGAGACATAGATAAAATAAATAACTGGGAATTTGATTGCATGAGTAACACTGAAAAGAAATGTGAATGTAGGTCACAAACTCATTTAAAATTCTAGGGATTATAGTATTACTGTGTGAGCAGATGGGTGGTTTTTCCAGTCAATATTTGCTGCTTCAACTTAAACATCAACAATATTTCTCAAACTAATTAGCTAGATAAGTGATGATTTTTCTCCAATTAGAGAAACTTGGTTATTATCACCCAAATCACCCCACAGGGGCTTTTTTAAATTTGAGGTATGAAATAAACGTATGTTTTCTACAAATTCAATTTCCTTCCTCTCTGATGATGAGAGACAAGGGAGCAATAAGCATTCAAATTGTGTAAAATTACTATGAACAACACGAATCTGATTGGTTTCTGATAATCACTCATTTTATCAAGCCCATGCCTTCCACCATGGATCATTTTGATAATAAACAAAAGGATTTTTAAGTCTAAATACTGTGTTTTGATGAACTTAGACTAGGACCTACAAAACTCTTTAAATGCTGAATTTCAAGATTGATGGCCTTTACTTGTTTATGTAGCTGAACTTTATTACGTGTCTTAGACATAGCATAAAACTGGAGTAAACGAATGTGAAAACCTGAACTCCATTGTACAGTGGTAGAAGAAAGATATTGTTTCAAGGCAGAATCATATATCTTAAAATGAGTCGGCATTTTAAACGCTTCTCTATCTTACATGGAAAACCACTGTCGTTAATTTTTGGCCCAACTTCTCTCTCATTTATATCAATAAATCCCCTGACAAGCTTAAACACTTTTTCTACCTTTATTGTCTGACAAAGACAACCCACTGTGAGAAATAATGGTGCTCATAAATGAGAGACAAAGAAGCAATAGCAGTTTCATTTACAGGTCATTAAACAAAAAAACCACCTCACAGAAAGATCTCTGTTTAAGGCTCTGGACTGGGCAGGCATATTTCAGGTGAGTAAATCCATAGAAATACCTCACCACTTTTACAAAGAAAGTTAAAGAAAAACTCTCCTTAAAATAAAAATGATCTGCAATGTTCACTAAATATCAAGTTACTATGCAGGAGAATTATGCTCTTGGAAAGATACGTGTTTTAATTTAAATAATAAAATAGTCGTTAAATTTGCTGTCACTATGTCATAAGTAGAACACACTCTTTATTACAATATCTGTTTTTTGATGTGTAAGGAAAATATGCACGTGTGTGCGCACTCCCATACACACACACACACACACACACACACACACACACACCCCTCTTAAAGAAAGACTATAGTAAGTTAAGTGTTTTCAAAATGTGTGCCTACTATTTTGGATCCCACATAATTTAAAAAATGTATTTTTTCAAAATAATTCAAAATGTATTATTAATAAAATCTACAATACTTTTCTTTATAGCTTTTTCATAAATACTCTTACTCAGATTGCACATCTTATCTATATTTCTTGAGTTTATCCCCAAATCCTGTTCTTATTTGTTCCCATCTCAATAAATGTCAAATCCATTTTTTCAACTGCTCACCATAGATAAGTTTTGCCTCTTCTATACTTTAATTATTTGTTGTATATCCTGTACACTTTGTTTCTGGTCACTCTGATTCAACACAATATTTTTTCCCTAAGATTTGTCCATATTGTTGACTATCAAAATTTTCTTCCCTTTTATTTCTGAGTTGTTTTTCACTGTATGGTATTTCCAACTTAGGGACATTCAGAATAAAGCTGATGTAAACATTCTTCCACACATCATCCTTATAGACAGCTTTTTATTTCTCTTAGATAAATATCCAGGAGTAAACAGTGTGTGTGCCAATTTATTGACACAGCACCAAATCTGTCCCTCATTTCCAGGTCTGCAGGAATATAGCAGGACGCTGCGAATATTGTCCTTTGCCAGTTGGCACCAAGTTAAGTTTGTTATTAGAAGATACTGAAGAAGGAAAGTTTTCTCTGTTTGGTTCCAGTGAGCACCTTCCAGCTGGAGTACCGTCCAGCACTCTCTGAGAGGCTTTTCAGCAAACTTCCAAAATGCTGAACCTCTCAGGAAAAGGCTTGCCCTGGCACTCCTAAGGGCATATTTCTAGTGAGCGCTCCTGACACAGTACCTTATTAAACTTCACCATCCTGTGACCACAGCTGTGCTCACCAATGTAATTGGAATCTCAGCCCAGCAGATAGGAGAGGACAGGGGTTCTTTGGTGGGTGCTTTATCTCAGCCTTAGGGGTAATTCTGTTCCCTATATCTACCTGTACTCCTTAATTTTTTTTTAACCTCTCACTAGCCAAACCCCATTACTCCAAACTCCTTCATTCTATTTAAGCTTTCCTTCTTCAAATTATGATGTCGTTTCTATCTTCTGATTGGACTCTGACTGATACAACCGGGTTACAAGAAAAGCTATATTTAATTTTAAAAGCAACTGACAAAATGGTTTTCCAAAAAGTTATACGGAGTTTCCAGATTGGTGAACACGCAGAGGTGTTGAGAGAATGGTGAGCCTGAAGAGGGCATCAATGCTCTGCACGTTTCCCCATACCTTGCCCTGAGCGTCTCTTCTATCTGCCTGCTTCTGAGTGACATCCTTTTACAGTATACCAGTAGTCTAGCTGTACTTTACATATATAAATATGAAAATAATCTGCCTATATGTAGTTGTCTTTAATTATAAACCTTTTCTCTTAGAGGTTTGTGAATCATTCATTCTTCTGTCCTCTAGCTTCCAGTCTCAGCCTGCAGATGAGAAGTCTATAATAGCCTGATTTTATTTAATTATGCGGGAGTCAGACACAGACCTTCTCTACAGGAGCTCAAAGACATTTGAAGGAGGCATTCAATTAAACAGAGAATAATGAAACCATATGAAATCCCTTGATTTAGATACCCATCCTTTACAGTGATAGAATATTGTGTACATGTATCTATCTCTGAACAAACTTTTAAGGATTAGAAGAGAGAAAGTTGCTTAGGGGAAAAAAAGAGTACTGCTCAAAGATGTATGAGAAGAATTAGACAAGCCACAGACTGGGAGAAAATATTTGCAAGACGCTTCAGTCAATAAACTGTTATTCAAAATATACAAACAACACTTAACATTCAACACTAAGTAAACAACACAATTTAAAAAATGGGCTAAAAAACATAACAGATACCTCACCAAAGAAGATATACAGATGGCATATATGAAAAGATGTTTCCCATCATATGTATCCAGGGAAATGCATATTAAAAAAACAAAGAGATACACTACACACCTATTAGAATGGCCAAAATCCAAAACACTGCCAACACCAAGTGCTGATGAGAATATAGACAAGAGGTTCTCCCATTTTGCTGGTGAGAATGCAAAATGGTATAGCCACTTTGGAGGAAAGTTTTGTGGTTTCCTGCAAAACTAAACACACTTTTACCATATGATACAGCAATCAAGTTTCTTGGTATTTACCCAAAGGAGGTGAAAACATGTCCATACAAAAACGTGTACGCAGATGTTTACAGCAGCTTTATTCATAATTGCCCAAACTTGGAAGCAACCAAGATGTCCTTTAGTAAGTGAACAGATAAACTGTGATACAACCCAAGAATGAGACAGTATTCAGTGCTAGAAAGAGATGAGCTTTTAAGGCATGAAAAGACATGGAGAAATTATAAATGCATATTACTAATTGAAAGGAGCCAATCTGAAGGGCTAAATACTGTATGATTCCCACTATATGCCAATCTGGAAAGGATAAAACTATGGAAACATTAAAAAGACCAATGGTTACCTGAGGTTAAGGGGGAGGGTAGACATAGAGTATAGAAGATATTTAGGGTAGTAAAAATATTCTGTATGATACTATAATGATGGTCGTATGTCATTATACGTTTTGTACAATACCAGGAATGAACCCTAAGGTAAACTATAGGCTTTGGGTGATTATGATATGTCAAGGTAGGTTCACCTTTGGTTAAAAAAAAAAAAAGTGCACTCTGGTGAGGTGGTGAGGGATGTTGGTTAGAGGGAAGCCTATACATCAGTGAGGATGGGAATATATGGAAAATCTCTGTAACTCCCTCTCAATTTCATTGTAAACCTAAAACTGCTCTAAAAATTATATTTAAAATGTTGGGCAACTATATACCCCTATTAGCAATGGACAAGAGTTCTGGTTGCTCCACCTTTACACCAATAACTGGAGATGCTGTATTTTTAATTTCAATCATAATAATGGCTATTAGAATCTCACTCTGGTTCCAGTTTTCATTTCCTGATGACTTATATGCTTAGCAACTACCTTTATTTGTGAAATATATCAAAGGCTCTTATCCATTTTTACTTGGGTTGTCTTGTCTTTTTATAAATTTAATTTTTATTTTTTCAATTACAGTTGGCACTCAACATCATATTAGTTTCAAGTGTCACAGCACAGTGGTTAGACATTTACATAACTTACAAAGAGATCACCCTGAGAAATCTGGTACCCTCCTGGCACCATATAGTTAGGAACTTGGGTGGTCTTTTGATTACCAAGTAAGTTATGTTTAAACATTCTAGATAAAAGTTTATGACTTCCCTATTCAATTCTTTCAACTTGTGGTGGGCTTATTTTCTAAAATGTGTCTTTTGATGAGAAGATTTTAATCATCATAAAATATAATTTATCAATTTTCTTTTATTATTTTCTGTATGTGTGTGTATCCCAAGAAAACTTTGACTACCCAAAGGTCATGAAGACATAATCCTAGAAAGTTTATAGTTTTGGCTTTTACATGTAAGTCTATGACCCATCTTCAATAAATATTGTTTATGGCTTGAGAGAGTCACTTCTCTTTTTCCCTCTCAGATGAATAATCAGTTTTTGCTGCATGGGTTTTTGAAAAAACTTTCCCTTCCTCCACTAAATCAGTGCCTTTATCAAAAATCAATTGAAGGTGATGGAAAGAGGAGTCACATTAGGTGGTGAACTTATTATACATCAAGTTGACAATGCACTGTAGAATTGTATGCCTGAAACCTATGTAATCCTTGCTAACAGATGTCACCGCAATAAGTCTAACAATAAAAATGAAAACAAAAATCAATCGACTACATGTATATTCTTTTTTACTCTCTGTTCTGTTTCACTAAATTATTTGTCAATATATCCTTACATAGTGTAAGTTGTCCAACTTGATTTTTTTCTAAAATTATTGGGCTACTTAAGGCCCTTTACTTTACTATGTATTTTATTTCCAACTTGGTAATTTCCACAAAAAAACTTGTTGAAATCTTGAATGGGATTGGTTTAAGTCTATACATCAATTTGGAGATGGTGATAGTTGAACAAATTGACTCTTCTAATCCATGAAAGTAGTATCTCCCTTCATTTACTTAAGTCTTTTTACCTTTCATCAATACTTTTTAATTTTTAGTGTACAGGTCATACATGTATTTTATGAAGCTTAATTCTAAGTATTTTTAATGCTCATGTAAACGGTAGTTTACATGATGGTTTTCGATTGTTATTGCTAAGTAGAGAGAAATTGATTTGTTTTTTTATAGTGAACTCATAGCCTGAAAAATTGCTAAATTAATTAGTTCTAATAACTTTTACACATCCTTTCAAATTGTTTTATATATATAATTATGCCATCTGTGAATAAAAAGTTGCTTTCTCTTTATAATTAGTGTACCTCATATATCTTCTTTCCTTTTTTTCACAATTAGGACTTTAATACAATGTTGAATAAAAGTAGTGAGTCATGTGTTTGCAACATATATAGGATAAAGTAAATTGTTTTTTGTAAATGCTCTTAATCAGACTGAGAAAGCTCTCTACTGTTCCTATTTTGCTGAGGTGTTTTTTTTTGTTTTTTTTTGTTTATTTATTTATTTTTTTTTATTAATTCATTTTTATTGTTAGACTTATTGGGGTGACATCTGTTAGCAAGGATTACATAGGTTTCAGGCATACAATTCTACGGTGCATTGTCAACTTGATGTATAATAAGTTCACCACCTAATGTGACTTCTCTAACATGAATGAGTATTAAATTTTGACAAATATTTTTCTGCACTTACTGAGATGTTTATAGAAAGGTTCTCCTTTTCTTGTTAATATGGTGAATTACATTGCTTAAGTAATTACGTTGCTTAAGTTGCTCTTCTGGGGGGAAAAAATCTTTACTTGAATATGATGTATTATCTTTTTTATATAGTGCTAGGTTGAATTTGCTAATATGTTAAGAATTGGTGTGCCTATGTTCATGATAGATATTAATTTTTTGGGGGTTTTTCTTACTATTTTTTCCCCTGTTAAGGTCTCTGTCCGGGTTCAATATCAGGATGATGACTCATAAAATACATTGGAAGTATCCAGTTCCTTCTCTATTTTCTGAAAGAGTTTTTATGATTGCTCTTATATCATTTTAAAATATCTGATCCTAATCACCAGTAAATTCTTCTAGACCAGCACTTTTCTTTATAGGAAGAAAGACTGGTTTCACTGTATTTTCCATTGTGTAACTGTTGATTGTGGTGGACTGTCTGCTGTCAACATGCCACTACTGCCTTGAAACAAGGCTGGGAAATATATTTCCCATACCAGTTCCTGATGTTTTTCTAAGGAAAATTTCCCACTGACAAGGTCATGTATTAGATTTGGAAGAGGAAATGAAGTATTAGCCATTATTCACAGATGAATCATGGCTGACAGATGCAGTAACCGTTCCCTAAGAACCACAGCTTGTCTTTGTTCTTGTCCCTACTGGTCTTTCCGACTTCTTGCCTGGCCAACCATCCATTGGCTCATGTCTACCAACAGACACAAACCCACAAAGAGGGGCAGATCCCACGGAGAAGCCACAGTTCATCCAGGGACAGATGTTTTCATGGGGGCAGCAACAGCAATACAAGTAGCAGTTTCCAGACCTCTCCATGAGCTCCCCCTTGACCAGCCCACTTTGGTAGCCAGTCACACACTTTTCTCATTCATCCCTGCTAGGCTAGTGCTAAGGGGACTGTGACCAGTTGCTGTTTTTCTAATCAGCATCCTCCTCTATAACTTACTTCAGCTTCTCCCAGATTACGTAAACTCTAATTCCTAAATTAAATATTCTACTTCCGTAATTGTAGTGGGTCTATTTCCCTGACAGTATTCTCACCGATATACTGATACATGGAAAATATTTTTTCATTTGCTTTTCAATTTCTTACTTCATTAAACTGTATTACTCTTGTACTGATTCTGTTGATATCCTGTGGAAACATCATTCTCAGCTTTAATACTTCAGTCCCTCCTTTACAATACATGTACCTGTTATTTTATTCTCACATTAGTTTAATAAAAGTATAAGAATAATGTTAATTCTCATGTCTTTAGTGATTGTGGTACAAATGCCTCTAGTGTTTCACTACAAAGTAGCTTTTTCCCCGATTTGAGGTATATTCTTTACCATGTTAAAGTCGTATCTTTTTCTTCCTAGTTTCTATTGATATTAAAATATATTTGGATTTTTGGAAACATGAGATCTTACCACACTTGATTCCTGCAATACTTGATCAAATTGTACTTATTCATTACTATACTGAATCATATTTGCTTTTGAAGTTTTCCTTTAGGTCCATAAGTAGAATCACTTATTTATTAGGCAGTGCCCTTAGATGTAAATGACAAAGTTCTTTCACAGTTAGGTCTCCCACTGATTTCACCGGATTGATAGAACTGACTCAAAACCTGAAAGTAAGACCTTCAGATTCTACACTTGTGAGAAAAAAACAGAAAAATAAAAAGACATGCAAAGGTGTTGGCCAGCAATAAACGATAATTAATGTCCACTGTGGTCAAACATTTTCAATGTTTCTTTAAACACTGTTTCTTATCTGAGACACAGCTTCTTAATACAAAATTTCCCCTAGTCCTCTAAGCTCTTTTGTAAATAATTTAGGACTACAAGTACACGTTTTCTGTTCCACTACTTCTCATCTGTGCCATTGGAGCGCTAAAGCTGCCATAGGCAGTACCTAAATGAGCAGATGTGCTTGTGTTCCAATAAAATTTTATTTACAAAAACAAGTGGCCAGCACACAGGCCATAATCTGCCAATTCCTATTCTAGAATCATTATATGCTACATGAAAATAGGTATTCCTAAAAAGTATCAAAGGACGAACCTAATAAAGATGGTACAAAAAGGACAAACTTTGCCCTTTTACCTTATTTTGCTTGAATTTTCTGTCTATATTCATTGGTTTTTTTATTATGTCTATTTGCCAGATCATAATTTATCCTATTACTTTTACACTTAGAAAGTTACTTTTGTTATCATTGTTTTCTCTTACAAACAGTATATATTTAAATTTACTTTTTCATCAATTTTCAAGTTTTGGCTTTTTTTTAGTTATGCCGAAAGCACTGGAAGTTCAATTATATCATTCTTTGAAGAATATTCATATATATTATAAATGTAGAATGAGGGAGTACTGGGTAAACAACTGGAATGAATAGAAATAGACCAGTCTATTTACTAACATTGTAATGACAGTTATCACCTTGTTTCTAAGAATTGAGCTAGAAATAGACTTTTAATAAGTAACATAACCAGCAAGTAAACACAGACTAATTACTTGTTTCCATGAAAAGTAAGAACAATTATTTTATTTCTGTTAGATGTGTCAAATGTAAAGCTACCTAAAATATTTAGAGTAATTGGCAAACTTATAATAGTAACAATCAGTTTGCATTTCTAACAACGCTTTTTTTTACACTTCATATTCTGCAGTTAAGTTGCTGTCTTCACATTTAAAGACTTACAAATAACGTACTAGTGTTACTGGCTTTACAGGTACTAAGTAGTGTGCTCTAGGGCACAGATTTAAGTATCTGGAGGCCAAGTCTTTTGATTCATCTTCAGTAAAAAAATTAATTTTCTAAAACTAAGAATTAAATTATAGTTGTAAATTTACAATGCTTCAGAAAGTGGCAGGAACAATGGGATAAGTGTGTTTGAAGCGAGGGGAGTGTTTTGAGGGAGATTAATGGTAATGTGTCTTTTACGGTTATATATTTTTATTTAAACATTCATAGTATTTTTTATCACACCTCACATGAAAATTGAAAGACATCCTTTGTAAAATACTTTCAAAACTATAAATTGTTATACAAATGTAAGATTTTGTTGGAGTATTGTTTTTTAATAATCTACTGTTTTTATTAGTACACTAACCATTGTTTTAATTATGTTTTTCTCCTTAACATCTTAGAAGTTCAACATGATACCAAGATACCCATTTCTAACTAATGGCAGGGCTGCATTGGAAAAATTAAAGAATAATCAGAAGAGAATATGACAATAATTAATTTAAAAGACAAACCACCATGAGTACTTAAATAAAGTATATGTAATGTTTGTGAATAGAAACTATATATAAAGTACTATACATAAAGAATCTTATATTGATATTCCAAAGAAAACTTCTTTAACTAGAAAACTAAATTATTGATTTATAAAGTTAAATGTGGTGTTCCTTTAAAGAACAAATTCTTTCAATGCAAGTAATATGACCTGTTTTTAGTTGCAATATGCATATATTTTATATTAAAATTGTATACACTAAAGTAAGTCTTATTTCCAAAAGTAAATTTAAAAAAAAAAAATGCTGCACTGAGATTTTGCTTGTTCTTTTCTTTTTTTTCTTGCTTTCTCTTTTCTATGTTTCTACTTCTTTTATTTCTCAAGTGTCCATTGTCTCCACGGTACATTTTCATGAAAGCCCAGATTTTCCACTGAGACACCTCTACTTAAACTACTCCTCTTCTCGAAATATTTGAATCTTTGAAATAACCGTTCTTCCCCTACTCTTGCCATCTATCAAAAATTCTAGTACCTTTGTACAGTTGTCTTTAAGAAGGCATCAGAATGAAAATAATTCTACTTCATAATAACAAATGACAGACTTTTAATCCTTCCTATAATATCTATATATTTTAAAAGGAACCAAAAACATTCTGATGAATTTTATGGCAAATATTTTTCAGAGAAGATGTCACACTAAAGAATTAAATTTCCAACTGAGATTATGATTTGACAGGCAGAGATCCGTACTTTGGAGTGCTCCTTAAGCTGTGAGCCAGTAAGTCCTTCCTCTTGGTGATGCTGCTCTCTACACCTAATATGGTTAAACTTGGCATTCAAACCCAATTATCTATTCCTCATGGTGATGTTCAGTTATGCCTCCCCCAATAAATTTGGAATGGTAATGGCAGAGCTTCATGCAGCACATAAAGTTTGGGGAGAGGTATCTTACCTCAAAGAACAAAGGCAGGCAGTCATCCCAACATGTTCAGTTCTAGCCCCACAGCACAGATATCTCCCTGCTGTCCATGAAAGCATATTTTCTATTTAGTGTACATTGCACGGAGGAGCAAGTACAGCCTGGAACAGTTAGGTCATTTGGGAGTAGTTAGTCGGGACAAATAGTATTTCATATGTTAATAGCTCTTAGGGGCATCTTTCAATACAGTTGAGTATACTAACCAACATTTGTTATTATGAGCCTGAGTCATCAAGAAAAGGGTGGGAGTTCCCTGATGGTGTAGTGGCTTAAGGCTTCGGCGTTGGCACTGTCAGCGCTGCGGCCTGGGTTCGATTCCCAGTCAGGGAGCTACCCACATACCAAAAAAAAAAAAAAAGAAAAGGGTAAGTTATTCTCATCATGCTGTTTGTTGAGGAATGCTCTTCTTAGAAAAAAATGGAAAAATCCTGCTTAAAACAGAGAGAATCTAGCCATGGAACTAGTAAAGCAGCAAGTCACTTGCTTGTTTCATTTCTCTCAGCAATCCTTTCCAGTTCTTTTGGGGTAGAATTTGATTTAGCGACAAATCCCAGGTTAGCCTGAGATTCTTCCATATACACAAGTTAGTATTTTCCAGGACAGAACACAACCAACAGTTTTCTTATCTTTTAAAAACTATGAAAAGCTCTGAATCACTTGTTACAGGTTATATTATCTCAGAGAAAATTTTCCTTCTAACCAATTAAAGGAGAGAATCAACGCAGGAAACTAGGATGCCAAGAGAAAGGATGTGAAAGGTGTTTGCTCTTTGCTGCTGCCTCACCTGGAGTTCAGTAACTTTTCATGGGCCAGTAGAGAGCAAACAATCAAACTAAGAACACACCTTAAACTTACTATGAATGCGTCCATATTATATGTGTAGTTTATCAATATGAATGCACAAAAACTTCACATTTCGTCTTTTTCTGTATTGATTTTTTAAAATTAATTTCAGCATTCAAACACTGAGAGGAATTAATAAAAATTGTAGGAAAACTCATGCTCATTAAGTTTCTTCTAAGAATCACCTCTCTGTTACCTTTAAGAATTTTAACTAAACTTTGAATTCATGTTTCTAGCTTTTTAATCAAATAAGGGGATTAACAAATTTCAATAACAAATTTATTTGTGGAAAATATATAGTAAAACAGTAGGAAAGATATGTCGAAAATGTTAGTGAAGAATGCAAAAATAATTTTCAAAATTTTCAAAGCATCATTGTATCTCACAAAAATTAAACATTAGACAAATTTGACATAAATTTCAAAAGTCTCATCAGAACTCATGCAATATTAGAAACATGAAACATACTATAAAGTTAATATATGTGATGAGCACAGTATAAAAGTAATAAAAAAATTTTAAGACTTTAACTTAAACTCAAGGGCAATGAAATGTAAAGTTAGAAATGTTTTCCAATTAAAAAAAGAATATTATTGAAAATAAATATAACAGAAGCTTATTTCATCAAAACTAATTTGTCTGAAAATCTACATATGAAAGAATTTCAGTTTTCCTAAAGCCTACACTCAAATTGAAGATGCTAGCCCAACTAGGTTTTTGCTGTTGTTGTTCTGTACATTCTCACATAAACCAGACTCAGAGGTAAATTTCGGTATCATCAGTTTACTCCTTACTATGCAATGAGAATATAGAGTTATTCAACAAAGTATATCTAATTTATTCTGTACTATACAATATACAATGTGCACATTCTAAAATATTTTCTGAAATAAATGAACTACAAATACAGCTTTCAGTTTACATGTACTTTTCTCTTTTATTGAGTTTTTTTGTTGTTGTTGTTCGTTTGTTCTACTTTTCCAGGCTATGTTCTGTTACAAGTTTGGGGCTCAAAAAAGGCTAGGTCTGGGTGGGTTAAGAATGTTAGCCACCCTGCCACTGTATTGTTCCTCTAGTTCTGAGGGTCCCAAACCAATCTGCCTTCTTCCTACCATCAATCAGAGTTCCCTTTGGTAGTATATTCCCCAACTTTGTTCTTCCCTTTCAAAACTGTTTTGGCTAGTCTATATCTTTTGCATTGCCATACAAATTTTAGAATAAATTTGTTAATTTATGCAGGAAACTTTGATGAGATTTTGATTGCTATTACAGTAAGTATGTTGATGAATCTGAGAAGAATTGTCATTTTGCAATATTGAGTCTTCTGATCAATGAAGTTATTTAAAGCTCCATTTATTTAGGTTTACTTTCCACATCGTTCTGCAGTTTTCAGTATGCAGGTCTAACATATTTTATTATATTTATTCCTAATTGTTTCATGAATATAAATGCTATTGTTAAAGTATTTGTTTTTCATTTCCATTTCCAGTCTTCATTGCTAATATAGAGAATTACAACTGATTTTGTATATTGACCTTGTATCCTGTAACCTTCCTATCTCATTTATTTATTCCAATAGCTTTTTATATATTTACTGCTCCATTTGCACAGTCTTGTAATTTATTTATTTAGTTAGTTATTTTATTTATTGATATTATTGCACTGACCAGGATTTCCAATGTAATGCAGAAAAGAAGTGGTGTTAGCAGACATCAAATTGTTTTCAATCTTAGAGGAGAACATTGAGCCTTTTACTGTTAAGTATGATGTTCACTGTTAAGTTTTGCATGGAAGTTTTTTATCATGTTAAGAAAGTTTCTTTCTATTGCTGGTATGGTGAAGATATTTTAATATTTTTAGCATTTAAGAAGATTATATAAATTTTTTTATGATGATGAATAAAACTGATTAATCTTTTAATATTAAAAGAACCTTGCATTCCTCATGAAAACCCAAGATGGAGTTTCATGGAGTATTTATAGTTAATACATATTGCTGAATTTGACTTGCTAATATTTTATAAGAATTATTTTACCTGTTTATGAAATATATGGATTCATATGTACTGTTTTTATTTTTAGTGTTTTTATCTGGTTTTATTATCAGATTATAAAGTATATTAGCCTCACAAGGTAAGATGTGTTCCAACCTGATTTATACCTGGAAAAATTTCTATAAAGTGGATATTATTTCTGTCTTAATTGTTTTCATAGAATTCTCTAGTGAAGCCATTTTGTTGTGGAATATTCTTTGTGGGAATATATATAATTACAAATTCAATTTACTTGATACATATGGCTACTCAGATTTTTCTATTTCTTCTTGAGTTAATTTGGTTATAATATGAGTATTTTGTTAGGTTTTTCATTTTATAAAAGTTTCCAAATGGATTGGTATAATGTCAGTAACTTTCCCTTATTATCACTTTAATGTGATGTTCTATTAATGGTAATGGTTTGCCTTTTTCTTTTTATTGTGAACAGTATAGCTAGAAGTTTATCAATTTTATTGATTATTAGCGAGAATCAGCGTGTGATTTTAATGAATCTTTATTGTTTCTTATATTTATTTCTTCTTTTATATTTGCTCATTTCTCCCTTCTATTTATTTTGGATTTAACATGCTCATCTTATTCTAGATTCATAAAGTGGATATTTATTTATTGATTTTAGGTGTTTATTTTTTTAGTACTATATATATTTAAAATTACAAAATTTCTTTTAAGATCTTTTATAGCTGAATTCCACAAATTTTTATGTGTGGTGTTACATAATCATTTGTTTCAAAGTATTTTCTATTTCTGATTATATATACTTTTTACTATGAATTATTTGTTAGTGTTTAATTTTCCAATAGTCTTGAGTTTTTAGAAAACTTTCTGGTATTTATTTCTAATTTAAGTGCATGGCAGTCAAAGAATATATCCTGTAGGATTCTATTCATTTTGAAATTTGAGTTGTTTTATTCATCAGCCTATGACCAATGTTAGTGAATATTTTATGCGCATAGGAAGAATGTGAATCCTACAGTGACTGGGTAAAATGTTTTATAAATGTCAATTAAACTCTGTGGGTTGATAGTGTTTTTCAAATCTTCTATACTTGCTGATGTTTGATCTATCAATGGACCAATTACTGAAAAAGTAGAAATTCTCACAAATGTATCTTTCCCCTTTCACATCTGTCAGGTTTTGCTTCTGTTATTTGGTACACAAATATGAATGATTGCTACATCTTCTACTGGATTAATCCATTATCATTATTAAATGCCTCTTTATTTCTTGTTCTAAGGTCTACTTATTCTGATATAGCCACTCAAGTGTGTGTATAGAATGCAATCTTTTATTGTTTTACTTTTGGCATATATGTGTCTTTAAAATATGACTTTTAATAAGCTTATATTAATAGTTGGGGTTTGATTTGCATTTAATTTAGCCATCTTAGCTTTTTGTTTAGACTGTTTAGATCATTTATATTAATGTAATAAAACATGGTTGTGTCTAAATCTATCATTTTTTTCTAAATATATTCTATAGTCTTATAACTTCACATCCTACTTTTACTGTTTCTTACCATCATTTTTATTGTTAACATATTTTTGCACCCCTTTTTACCTTTGGGAAGACTGACAAGGAAAACAAAGAAAGATAATACAAGTTACCAATACCAAAATAAAAGTGGAGATATCACTACACACTCAGTATATAATAAAAAGATAAGTCAATCATATAAATAATTCCATAAATTCAACAGTTTAGATAAAATGGACCAGTTACTTAAAAACCAAACACACCAATTAAGTGCATAACCTGAATAGTCACATAATTATTGAGGTAATTAAATTTGTAATAAAAAAGGTAACCTTCCCTAAGTAAAATTTCCAGGCCCATATGGCTTTACTGATAAATTCTACCAGATATTTAAAAAAGAAACAGTATCAATTCTAAATAAGCTCTTCCAGATAGAAGAGAACACTTCCTATTTTTATGAGGCTAACATTATTCTCATCCCAAACTAAGACAAAGATGATAGTACAAGAATGGCAAATTATAGTGGGGTTCCCTAGTGGTGTAGTGGCCAGGCTTTGGCACTCTCACCATTGCAGGCTAGGTCTGATCCCCACCTAGGGAACCAACCAAAAAAAAAAAAAAAAAAAAAAAAAAAAAAAAAAAAAAAAAAAAAAAAAAAAAAAAAAAAAAAAAAAAAAAAAAAAAAAAAAAAAAAAAAAAAAGAATGGCAAATTATAGACCAATAGGCTGCATAAACATAAACACAACAATCTTCAACAAAATATTAGCAAATTTAACACTGTATAGAAATCATAATCAGTGCAATAAAGAAAAACATGAAAGGCATACAGATTGGAAATAAATAAATAAAAACTCTTCCTTTTCATAGAAAAAAATGTCCACATGGGACATCCCAAGTAATTTACAAAAATGCTCATAGAATAAATGAGTTTTAGCAAAGCAACAGGGTTATAAAATAGAAGATCAACAAAAAATCTAGTTTGTATGTGTATATATATGTGTGGATGTATCTATAAAATATATATGTGCATATATTTACAACAGTTCCAAAGAATGAATTACTTAAGTCTAAATCTAGCAAAACATGGATTGGTAGGACCTAAAAATGCTGATAAAAGAGATCAAAGAAGAACTAAATGAAATATTGATTAGAAGACTTAACAGAAAAGATGTCACTTCTCTCCAAATTGAGCAATAGATTGTATTCAAATCCAATCAAAACATTTTTATAAATACAGACAAGCTGGTTCTAAAATTTATATGAAAAGTCAAAGAAAGTAGACTAGCTAAAACAATTTTGAAAAGAAAATAAAGTTAGAAAAACCAAGTGCAATAACTAAGACAGTGTGGTGTTGAAAAAGGGACAGACACATTGTCAATAGAAGAGTTCAAAGATAGATTCATATTAATATAGCAAATTACTTTTTTAAAAACCTGTAAAAACATGCAATTGTGCAGACTTTTCAACTAATAATGTTGGAACTATAAAATATCCATATGGAAGTGAAATAAGTGAATCTCAATCTAACACTGCCACCTTATATAAAAATTATCTAAATGTTAACAAAGATATAATTGTAAAATATAAAACTATAAAACATTTTTTAAAATCATATGAAAAATTCTTGAATGATTCAAATTAAAGAATCTTCCTGCTAGTTCAGAACCAAGACTTTTAACTACTTAGATGTCAGGATTCTGAAGTTGGCTAAACGGGGAAAAAAAATCCACCCACTTAAGACGCAAAAGGAAGGATGTCTTTGGAGCAGCCATAGTAACACTAGCAGCTACAGTCAGAAAAACAGCAATAACAGGCTGAGGACTAGCTGGCTGTCATGGAAGTCAGGCCACCAGGGAAAGCAACCTTGAAAATCTGGAAGTTATGTAGTGGTTGTGGTGCAGCATGAGGGAACCCGAAGCACTTAGAAGACCTGGTGAAATTCCTTCCTTTCTTATCAAGTATTTTGCTATAGCAGTGATTCCAAGAACCATAACTACTACAAATGAGACTGGAATTTCCCTGCTTGGCAAAGTTTCCAAGGCTTTTAACGATGTAGTTCTAAATAGAAACTCGTATATTTGGTGTATTATTTTTATAATGCCAATAAATGAATTTATATACTAGATAAAAATTCTCGAGAAAAAAATTATTTTGACAAAACAGATATTATCTAATCATTTTAAAAAATAATATAGACTATATGGCACATAATAATCTTTATTGCCATAAATAAGAGAAAACTCTCTCTTAAGCATTATCTTCTAAAAAAAAATGGAGAGGAAAAACAGTATGATTTTCAAATATTCTATTTTAGTTCCAAATATTTCTACTTATTTTACTATTGACAATTCTCACCCTGAAAAAATATTCTTCACTTCATTTCACTCTTTAAGCTATAAATACAAATGAATAATCTACCAGAGTTCTTTATGTAGTTTCACCAATCTAAGGTAAATAATTTTAAGGCATAATGCTACTGTTTTTTGTTCATATTCATTAAGCTCGGGTAAAGTTTAGTGGTAGGGCTAAAAATTTGAAGTTTGCATTGGGAAGGATTAAACACAAACCTAAAATGGAACTTATCTGAACCATGCCCCCTGTCCCCCACCCCCAAGTACAGGATTCATTAGCCCATTATTTTACAATAAAGGGAGACCAATGTATAATAAAAAAAAATAATAAGGACTATTTTTGGTTAGTCCCAGAGAACAGAAAGAATTACCTTGACAAGAGAGTAGCAGCTACTTCAAAAGATACATACACAGTGTATTAAAAGCCTAATGATAAGGAAGAAGAAAATCAAAGATAATTTTGCTATGAAAAGTGAATTATGTATGTACTATCTTCTTACCAAGCTTGTAACCATGGGTTACAAGCCAAATACACTGAAATTACAAGGAAGAATGATGAAAATGTATTGAAGTTACCATTTTAACAATGATTACTGTGTTATGATGTCACATATATTTCATCTTTTGAACAGTAAAATACTTTGTAGCTTCTAGTCCCAGAGTATCTACTGCAGTGCACAGCAGTGTCAGAGAGAATGGCATCTGAAAATGGAAAATCTTTCATCTCGCCTACATAACCCTATGAGAATTTTCCCTTAATAGCCAATGAATTCTGAACTAAGACTGAAAATATTTTCTGTCTTGGTATTATTTGAGGTTACTTTACTTTGTCTAACAATTAGGAAAATACAAATACATAAATTTGCAGGTTAAACACCACAAGAGTATTTTACTGCCAACTTCTATCATCCTTCAAGCAATCAAGGAGAGAAATGAACATCTCTACCCAGAAGAGATGCTCACAATCTTGTCCCTCTGAAAGTTCACACAAACCAATTGAGAAAGGAAAAAAAAAAAAAAGACAGTAGGGGTTCAACTCAGCACATTATAATTCTATTAGGACTGGGTCTTTTTTTTTTTTTTTTTTTTTTTTTTTTTTTTTTTTTTTACTTCTAGTGAAAAGTATCACTATAGCAGGTCTCAAATATGCACCATCCTAACAGGGCCAGATTTTGTGCTTACTGCATCAAGACAATCTACAGAGGAGGCACAGAGAGTTATGAGGCCTCTAATGTCATCCTGATTCTTAGCAGTTACTGCCAGATGTGTTCAGCTGTTTGTGTACAGCTGATATGTGCTCCTACTAACTCTCAAAGAAATATACTCACCCAGGGTCAAAACTAGGAAACATCATCAGAATAAACTTGTTTATAATCTAGGCCTGCATGCTTTTATTAATTAGTAATTTGATGACGATCCAAAGCAATTTTTCTTAATTCTGATGGCACATTAAAATAACTGTGGATGCTTTTTAAAAATATTGATTCCCTAGTTCTCTCAGACATCACTGAGGTAGGGTTTAGTCATTTATCTTTTGAAACATATTCCAGGTGAATAAAGTCTCATCAATGGTTGAGAATCTCTGATTTAAAAGTTGATCTTCACACATGCTGAGCCAGATAAAGCTAAGTCCAAGGAGTATATTCCTAGGACTACCTCAAGCTATAAAAAAAAATAGACTTTTGTGGTCAAATAAGTTGCCATTTTGAGGAAAGATTAGACTCTGAGATGGAGTCTTTGTTCATTCATATTTCTGTTTTGCCAGAAATCTCAGATTTCTCACATAAAAAAAATTAGAACAGTATCATCTACCTCACAGGATAAGGAAGAATTAAATGAAATTCTTAATAAGTTGCAAAAATTTAATGTCAATTTCTTCTTACAATATAGTAATCAAAATTATGTAAAAAAATAGTTGTTCATTTACTCATTCAACAAATATTTTATTGAGCACCTATAATATGCACACATTCTCTACTCTCCAACAGAAACATCCTTGACTTTCTCAAATAGTTTTTCCTATGTACTGTTTCCCCTTGTTCATACTTTATTTATTCTTCCAACTCATCAATGTCTTCCCTCCCACTGTGTTATCAAAATAAATCACTAAGTCAATCAATGACCTCTGGGTTGCTAAATCCAAAAGAAAATTTTTTTCCTTTTTTTGATCCACTTTTTAAATTTCTTTTGTTAACTCATCTTCTTAGACTCATCCTTTAAAAGTTTAAAATTTTTCAAAACTTGATCTTACTCTCATCTTCCTACTGTACTGGTTTTTTTCAGTTGTTCTAATCCACATATTTTTATGCCCAAGCTGTAACTGTTCCATGAATACCAACTCATCTATCAAACTTCCACCAACACTTGAATGTCTCAAATCAATCTCATATTCCACACATCCAAAATTGTATTTATGTTCATTTTCTCTAAACTATTCACCATTTCTTCAGGGCAAAAACTAGGAAGTTATCCTAAGACACATCTCTCTCATTCACCTTCTGTTTCAAAAAACCACTAAATAATCCTAATTTTATTTCCTAAATATCCCTCCAACCCATCAACCTTCCTCCATCTTCACTGTCATCACCATCCTACTCCAATTATTTTCTCTACCATGGACAAGGGCAGCAATCTCCTACTTGAGGTCTCTACCATCACTTATTATCCTCTAATCTGTTCTCCACTGAGTAAGTTCTTTCAAGAATGCAACATTGATCTTCTTACTCTCCAAATTAAAATGCTTTAGAGGTTTCATGTTGCTTTTAGGATAAAGGAAAAAACTGTGCAACCTATAAGGACATTATAGATGAATGATTTCCTCCCTATCTGCTCCTTTAGCCTCACTTCAATCTCGTTCCCTGTTCACTTTGTTGCAGCCTAAGGGTCCCTCTTTCACTTCCTCTAATTGTGTTCCTTCTACCTGAAGGTCTTACATAATAGATTTCCTCTTCTTGGAATATTCTGTTCTAGCTCACTTCTTTTGCCTACTTGAGTTATTAATTATTTTTCAGGTGTCAGTTCCAGTATCACTTTTTCAAGTAAACTCAAGTTAATCTCACCCACACACTATATGCTCTAAAGTCTTCTAGGTGTTATCCTTATTTAATTTCACTATACTTTGTCAATATTTCTCTGTCTGGTGGCTTTATTAGTGTTTTTCCCTATATATAAGCTTCATGAGGAAGGGCCTATCAAACTTATCATTATAAAGCCAGAGAAAAGCATAAAAATGACTCATGACTTATTTTTCAGTGAGAAATAAATGGACAGATGAATAAATATTGTCTGTGAGTATATACATAGAAAATAATCAAATAATTCACTATTTAGAATGCTACAAATTATTAAAATGAGCTAGATAAAAAGAAGCCAATAGGAGATAAGAAGAATTGCATACATTGGAGAAGCAGCTTTCAAGTTTTTTAGTGTGGCTCACAATGAAAACATCTTATGTCCTGATCATGTATGCAGAGCACACCTATATTCATGTACGGAGGCACACACCCACCCACATACACAGAGGTACACAAATACATACAATCCAAAACAAAAGTTTCATGAAGCATTTAAAACATATCTTCAGTACATGGGATTTTTTTTCCCCTATCATTTCCTATTGTTCTGTTCATTTTGGTTTTTTAAATGAAGGCAGGACACACTAAATTGATTTCATAGTTTACTTAAAGATCGCAAACTATAGTTTAAAAATTATTTCTCTATATAAGTATAAAAACTATTATGAAATAATTACTTTACCTAGATATTGAAAGATTTGGATAAGGGAAGAGAAGAGATGGGCACTTGAGACAAAAGCAGCAGACAGGATTTGGTAAGAAAAAAAAGTACAGGCATACCTCAGAGATACAGTGGGCTTGGTTCCATACCACTGCAATAAAACAGCAAGTTGTAATCTTTTCGGTGGTGCAGGGTCTTGTCTTTGATTTGTAAAAAACACATCTATGTATAAAGTGCAATAAAATGAAACACAATAAAATGAAGTGTGTCCTCTCGATACAGTCAAGTGGGTAGATAAAATAAACATATATTATGATGCTATTTCTTAATTAAGTTTTAAATGACCTTTATCTTGTTAAAAATAAGAGATTTATAGAATCAGTGTGAAATGATGAAAATGACTTTTGAAAAAAAAGCCTGGAAGTGAGAGTGAATAGAGAATGGAAAGATGGTTACAGATGCTGCTAATATGAGATACTGAGATTCTTTTGATTGGTATAGAGATTGCACGGATGGGGAGAAAAAATCCTATGCAAACCTACACAGACTTACCGTTAATGCCCGTGGTGATCAACCCAATGAGCAGTGTTACTTTCTCATTTAACTTTTCAGGAACACTGACAGTTTATCACTCCTTCCTTCTTAAAACACTTTCTTCCATGGGATTTTTGAATGGACTTTGAATTTTTGCATTCTCCTATTTGCCTTCCTATCTCATCAGATGAACCTTCTTGATTTTCTTAATGTTTCTACTCCCCTGCCTCTAAATGCCGATGCAGTTCTCTTTCCCGAGCCACTTCACACTCTGCACACTGTCCCCTGAGGATGTTGTACATGTCAAGAACTCCCGACATCATAGCTTTAGCTCTAACTATGCACTGTGTATTCATCCATATTCTTAACATCTCCACAGAGATGTGTAACAGTGATTTAGCCTTAAAGTGGTCACAATACAACTCTTGGTTCTCACCCTCAAACCTATTCTCACAATTTGCCCCTCACCATTTTTAAGGCCAAAAGTGGGTACTTTCTTGGATCTTACTTTTCGTTACCACCATTACCCCCATTTTGACTATTTATTAATATTTGACAAACCACCCCAAAATAATTTATTACTTCTCAGTATTCTGTAAGTTGATTAGGTAAAGCTGGGCAAGGGTATTTGGGATCTTTTATGTGATTATGGCCAGATAGCTGCTGGGACTAGTGCCAGCTGAAGACAGCACTGAATATCTGAAATGGTCGATTTAGAGGCATGTGTGATGCTGTGGTGCTGTTTGGTCTCTCCCTCTTCCCCCATTATTCCCACCTCATTCTGTAATTTCTCATTCACCAGGGCAACTTCATGCAGCAGCTGGTCTTCTCACAGAATTGTGGTCTTATTTGGCAGCTGGCTCCCAAGAAGCAGGAACCCGAAGTGGCCAGGCCAATTAAAGACTATTCCTCAAAGTGTCACAGCCTCAGGTCTGCCATGTTCTCTAAATAGAAGCAGTCACAAGGAAAACCCAAATGTAAAGCCGTTGCGAATACATCCCCATTCTTGATGGAGGAGGGGCAACATTACATGGTAAAAAACCATGTGCAATGAGAGATGATGTGGCCGTCTTTGAATAGTATAACATGCCACTCCCTGCACTACACTAAGGCCTTAAAAAAGTATTTTTCTCATTCTTGAAAATATAGCTTTAACCAATCCAGACTCCATTTCCAATTCTAGTATCCCAAGTGGTATATATACAATTATATCATAATTAGATTCAATGTAGTAACATCATCCTTGCATTAACTTTTGTTCTCTATAATTTATTCTCTACATCATAGAGTTGTCAACATGACACGAAGTTGTCTATAGTCATTGCTATCGACTCTATTGTGTCCCCACAAAGTTCATAGGTTGAGGCTCTAAACCCAATATGACTATATTTGGAAATAGGGCCTTTAGACAGCAATTAAGGTTGAGTTTGCAAGTGTGGGGTCCTGCTCCAATGGAATCAATGTTCTTGCAAGAAGAAACACCAGAGAGCGTTTTCGCTCTTTCCCTCTTTCCCTCGCTCCTATCCCCTCCCCGTGCATTCACGCCAAGGAAAGGCGCTGTGAGGACATAGTGAGTAAGTGACCATGTACAAGCCAAGAAAGGAGTCCTCACCACAAACTGAAATCGTCGAAATTTTGATTTTGAACTTGTAGCTTCCAAAACCGAGAGAAAATAAACTTCTGTGTGATTAAGCCACCCAATCTATGGTATTTTACTAGCAACCTGAGCAGACTGAAATGCTTATTGTCTCCAATTTTTCACTCTTCATTCTGTTTTCAACTTTATCACTGCACCAAAATGACTTTCTTCAATATCACCAATTATCATCAATTTTACAAAGGTCTACATTCAGTCCTCAGTATTTGACAGAATATTCATCATGAAACACTTTCTACTTGGCTTCCAGACAACCCTCTCTCTGTGGCTTATTTCTACTTCACTGGCTTGCCGTACTCAGTCTCTTTTGCTTGTTCTTTCTGACCTCCCAGACCTCCATGGCGGAACGTATCAGATCTCAGTCCGGATACCTTTTCTTTATACTACCACCTCTGATGTTCATGTCTAGGCTCATCATTGCAAAATGAGAATAATAATACCTATCTGATAAGGCTTAAATGAGTTAACTATAAGGGCAGGCTGATAAATTTTTGCCTCCACTTAAATAGAAAAATGAATGAGACAGAATATTTTAATGAAATAAATGAAGAAATCTGCCTACATCATTTGTTTTCAAAGCTGCATCATTATTTTTATACAAAATCACCATGTACTTCAACACACTTCTGCAATCTTGATGAGGCTGATCACGTGCAGTCACAGGGCTTCCACTTCATGGTTTGTCACTCAGATCTGCTTGCTCCACTACTCCGTCTTTGAACCGCCTTACTCAGCGTCTTACTGTGCTAATGTCAACACACTGATCACTATAAACGGCTTGCATTCATCTGTGAATTTCAATTGAATGAAATTTTTCTGTTGTTAGGAATTTAATAATAGCATGCTGTTTGAACCATTTCAATGTGCACTGGGTGAAAAATGTAAAACTCTCTGTGTGCAAGGTCAAGAATGATGGAGGGGAGATACCATGTGACTACACAGAACTGGTTATATTCAGATATATCTAATGTAAAAAAGAAAAGTACTGTGGAGGCAAAATTTATCAGCCCACCCTCACATAAAGTACTTAGAAAAGAATCTGGCCATTTAAAATCCTCATATGTGTTAATTACCACTATATATATTTTTTATTTTAAATACTACCTATATGTTGACACCTCCCAAATACATATTTCTACTCTAGTCTTCTCTTCTTTAAGTTCCAGACTTAAAGAAGCTAAACTGGAGAGATTACTTTAGATGGGATAATAGATGGTACATCCACAAAAGCAGGACAGCAAGCCAAGTATATGGACATAGAAGCAGACAGAGCAGTCACTATAATTGCTGAAGTAGAAATTCTCTTTTAATTGCTTCTGTGTTCACATCACAAATAAGAAGCAAGGTCATCAGCAGATTGTGAGGAGGAAGTGATCGAGTAATAAGAAAGCAAGGAAATGGTATGAAACAGTCCTTTAGGAGAATGAGACAGGGAGCAGAATAGAGCAAATTAGGTTATCGCAGCATTAAAGGCTTCCTTCAAGTGTGTGGTCATTAATTTAACATGAGATTAGACAGTATTATTATGTGAGTTTTCTCTAGCCATATTCAGCAACAGGTTTTCAGGCCTGGAATAGACAGATGATTAGATTTAACTAGGGTTAACGTTAAAGCAAGTAACACAGAAAACAAAACAAAAGAATTGAGCATTTGAACGGTTATAATAATGGGATCACATGGCATCTAGGCAGATCATCATTGTAATTGTTCCCTCATTTAATGCTTTGCCCTTGAATGCCACTTTATTTGAAGGTCATATTGCCACTGATATTTGTTGTTCATTGCATGCACCAGGCATTTTTACTCATCCTTTTACCTTTAACAGTTATGAGTTACTTTTTTTTTTATTGAGTATCTCAAATATAAGTTATGGAATTCAGAACAATGGTTATAGTAGTACATTTTTAAATCCAAAAAATCCATTTCTCCATCTAAAAACAGTATTTTCTGGTATCAAACTCTTTTCATAGGTTGAGTAAGTATCCTCTCAAATTGCATTTATAATATAAATTAGAGATGATTTAAGTTCTCTCCTTTACTTACATAACTATTGTGTTGTGATTACTTACAACCCTAATTTTGGTTTCATCTTTTGAATTTCTTTTTTATGGAAATTTTTCTCAGTCTGCTACAAGTGGAGGATGATCAATGTCCAGTTCAGGATGTCAAGATTGTTCTTTCAGACAATGTTCATGATCAAGCAGATTTAAGAAGAAAGGGGTTGTTTTGTTTTGTTTTGTTTTGTTTTGTCTTGTTTTTTAAGAACCTTAGTCTGCAAGATAACAGGTCCAGGTACGGCAAGTAGTAAGAATGATAGCCTAGCTACTATGCTAAATAATTATTCTGAAAGCTAGCTGAGATAGGCTTTTCTGAACCAGCATGTCCCCAACCTCAGAAGCCTTGTGGAGCAGGAGCTTCACTTTACTCAGCACAGCCTCTGTGACAAATACAAACTAGGAATGCTGCTCTCACAGAAATCTCACTACTTATGTGCTATGGCAGCAGTGTACTTTTCAAAAGTATTTGCAAGATCAACACTTGCTTATACTAATTGTCCGTGGCCTATCTTTGTCTTCACTTCCTATTATTTTGAGCTTTTTTTGCCTAGTTTCTAATGCTACATTCCAGTTCTGAAACTGTTGTTTTGTTTTGTTTTCTATTAAATGAGTGTTAGCTATCACAATGACAAAGGAAAAGGACAGTTAAATGCATGGGCACAAACATTCATTGTGAATTAAAAGTAGAAAATTAAAGATAGAAAAAAGTCAATGGACTCCGCAATGAGTGGCTCAGGTAATTTGGCAGGTAGACAAATCACTGCCAGAATGTTGACAGAGAGGAATATTTGGTGGAAGATGTTTTGATGACTGCAAGTCCTTTCTGAAAAGTTTGCCTCTAAAATAAATTCCTTGCAGTCTATATATAACTGGGTATCTGTTAAAGGAGGGAACACTCTAATCAATCATACACATGCTACAATGGCTATGCATAAGGGAACAAACAATATAATAACATTATGATCATTGTACTTAAAAAGCCAGTGATATATTTGCCAAAAATGACCTAAAATTCTAAAGAAATGAAGATTGCAATTCGAATCAAGGAGAAGCAACATTTTATTTATGCACTTTAGAGTTTTAGGTCAGTTATGTGAGCTTTTTAGCTTTTAAAATGTACTTTAGTGCAATGGTGTTAATCAGCAAGTTACACACTTTAATAAATCACACATTTTAAAGTTTATATACTTTAAAGAAAATGCTATTCTTTCACAAAATACACTGCTACAACATTCATACATCCTATTTTTGAAGTCTTCACTGATTTATTTTTGTCCCTCTTTCAAACTTTTGGGAGCTTTTCAAGGTCTATTTAGAATTATATACTTTTCAAGGATTGAGAACTTCAACTATGAATAAATTTCCAGAGATTCTGGACAGGTATTCAAAACATAAGTATTAACACAAATATTGACTTTATATTTTGTTGAACATCTAGATTTATTGTCCCTCAAGGCAAATATTGACCTTATCGTCCAGGTCAATAAATTTCTATGTTCACTGAAATGAAAGTCAATATCTGCATCATATCTATTTTTTTCAGAAAACAATGACTTCCATTCATGCTACAAAGATCAGTGTTTAAAAACTAATACTTATTAAGAGGAATGAATCCATGAATAAAAATATATTATTTGGCAAATAAAGGTTTAAAGTTTGTTGACTAAACACATAAGTAATCCTAAAATGAATCTAAGCTTTTGTAGCAAGAATTTGGATTTATAAGTTATTTTTGCCAAGAAAAACATGACCTGTTAGGATCAGTAAATAGAATGGGAAAGGGAAGAGTCAAGCATGTGCCCAGAATTTAGCTAAGCTATCCTATGGTATTGTTGCCTCAGCATCCATTTTGTTTGCCTAAGAGGCCTACAGGGGCTTTGAACGTACATTAGTTTCTCATGCAAGAGCATGCTCTGGATAACAGCCTACAGAACCACAACTAAATGCAAGTATATTCCTGATATGACTTCCCCAAACAGCTCTTGTGACAAACAATCTCCCTGCCTCCCAGGGTCTTTCCTTTGTTCTCACCTTAGATAAGACCTCCACAGAGCTTACCAAAATCCTGCTCTTTTAGGTTTGAATTGACCAATCTTGCCTTAGCTTAGGAACCCTGAAACTCTCCACCCATAGACCCTAACTAAGGCATGCACCCCAGGTCCTGCCTCTTTCTCTGCCCCTCATAAAGCCCCATGTGGCACGCTGTGTACTCTCTCTAGGACCTGGGAGAAATAAACTTCTCTATTTCAATCTCTTGCAGTCTTTTGATGAACCATCTGACATTATGGACCTCTACTTAACAAATGTTAATTTAATAAAGTCACAACACTACTAAACTTAATGTTTTATAAATTTCTTTTATTAGTTCTTTTTCCTATCTCTCAAACTTTCTATCTTTAGCTTTTTTCGGGCTACACATCTTCAAAATAAATTTTTGTCATTTTAAGTCATTGAGCACAACTTTACTATATTTGATATAGTGTCTAAAAGAAGAGTGGCAGATTTATTCATTTTAAGTAGTTTTTTAAATTATAATAATCCTTTATTTACTTTTCTATATCCAAAATAGTGAATGTTTGTATTGACTTTCTATAATTTTAGTTTAAACTTTATCTGATTCCAGACTTTTTAAAATAAGCAGTTTATATTATGCTTTGTGGGAAGTCAGTGAAGTCAGACTTCCTAAATATTCCACATAGATATATGAGGAAATTGTTAACCTAAAATAAAAGGGAGAGGTGAGAGGCAAACAGCATTTATCTGAGGTCCAAAAGAACACCTATTTAGAAAATACTAATTTAGGCAGAAATACAAACGGTGTTTTAATTTGGAGGTGAAAGCAAGGGGTATTTATGAGAAAGGGAAAGGGAATAAAGAAGGAAGAAATTTTTGTGAGTACAGACAAGCTAAGGAAAAAAATTCTATGGGTGCAAATAAGTTAACGTGATGATGCTAATTCTAAAGACTGTCTTTGATTTTCAGTCCTATAATCGTGATGTCTGCTTTCCTATTAGCTTTGCAGTTGATTGGAATAGAATGCTGCATTAGGCCCAGTCCAAAGTTTATTTTGCCCAGGTTTAACATTCCAAAGGTTTGAGGAATAAGACATGCAAGATAGGTCCTCTGCGATGACAGCTCTGACTCCATTTTGAAGTGAGCCCATTTTTATTATTTTTGAACAGAATGAATGGATAATCTTGGGGTTGTGTTATTTTTCAAATAAGATGTTTTAAATGTCTAGTATGGGGAATAGCCATGTCTTTTACAAGGTGATCACTAACACTATTCAATAAATGACTACTGTGAGCACAAAAACTACTCCTTAAGACCTAGTTCTCAGAGCCCTACCTCCAGTTAACACAAAGTTTGTTCTTCCCCTCCTCTGAGATATTAGGTGTGAACATGTGACTCATCAAGAAACACAAGCATATGTGACACAGGTCATTTCTAAGTGGAAGTGTTACAGAAAAAGAAGGTTCAAACATAAGCAGATAAAGAGTTTAAAGTATAAGTAAGTTTATTTAGCAGACAGTAAGTATGAAAACAAAGTCCACTCCACAGACAGAGTGGTGGTATCTAATCACTAGTGGAAGAGAAACTCCATCCCTCGGGCTAGGGTTTATACATATTTTCTGCCTCCTTGGAGAAGTTAATTTCATTTTTAACTTCAGTAAGATGCAAGAAGAATAGGGGAAGGTTTGTCTTGAACTATTGCAAAGTACAACCTGTATTTGCTTAACTACAGGAATGGTCATACTGGAATTTTTGTGCTTAACTACAGGAATGGTCATACTGGAACCTGTGCTTAACTACAGGAATGGTCATACTGGAATTTTTGTAATTGGTTAGTGTCTGCCTGAGTTCTGTGTCTTGGAATATGTAGGTAGCAGGCTTGGAATCCAATCTCTTAGTTCCTTCTTCTATAAAAATAGTCCTCATGCCCCTTCCCTATATTAGAAGTTCCTATTTGGCCTTGTATGAGGTAATAGAGCATCAGAAATAAATTGAAAAAATCAAATGAAGTCACTATAGTCAAGCTGCTAAATTACCAAAATCAAATGCATTGAGGCATGAGGAAACAATTTTATTCTTGTTTTAACTAGCCTAACAACTTAAACTTTTGAATTTTCCAATCCTGCATCAATGCCTGGACATACATTATACCCCCCGATAACCCTTTGATTACCCCCTCCCTGAAGAACTCACATATCCAGAATACCTGACATCTTATTCAGATCATGAGACATGACCGGACCCCCTGACATCCATCATTCAGACCACCTAATAGCTGATGGATAGATGTCTCAAACCAATCCAGAACCTAAGAAGGCAGAATTGATTCTTCTCAAGAATATACTTTTTACTATAAAAACTATTAGCTCTTTTCTTCTTTGGAACACTGGATATTGTCTTCTCGTGTTTCTCACTTATAAACTCTAAGAAACTTGAATAAATCTTTATCATTTACTTCTAGACAAAAGCTTCCAGACTCTTTGGGTTCATTTGACAAGCCAAAACAATAAAATAGCTTGGATCACTGAGTATGAAGAAAAGCTTGCTGGAAAGGTCACCCAAACCCATAGTGGACTTGCACTGATAATGAGGAAAAAATAGTTACATTAAACTGTTGACATGGGGAGGGAGGAGAAATTGCTCATTACTTTAGCATGCCTAAGCTATTTATACGTCTATGCTGTCCAGTGAAAGAATCAAGAAATCTAGCTTCAGACATAATTCTTAGCTTCTTTTACACTTACAGAGTCAATGTAATCATTGTTACTGACCCAAAATACCAAAAGAAGAAAAAAAGGAAGACTACAGCTTACCTCATTTAGAAATATAAGTCATTTGTTTTTCACTTTCAATTTCTCCTACCTCATTACTAAATTCTTCTGCATTCATCTCTAAAAACCACTCTTAAAGTTTTGCCTTTACCTGGTTTGGCCAAAGGCCAAAATTTTTCAGCATGTGCACATTAAAATTCCAAACATAATTTCTTCTACTGTCACCTAATTAAACAAGTTCCTTTTTGTGTGTATTCAGCAATAATGATGTCACTTTTCTCTATACTCTGACCATAACTAATTATTCCTTAATCTAAAACTTAGTGGACAGTAATTCTTCCAGCCAGTTTTATAAGAATTATCATTTTGGGAGCTCCCTGATGGTGTAGTGGCTTAAGGCTTCAGCGTTGGTGCTGTCAGCGCTGCGGACTGCGTTCGATTCCCAGTCAGGGAGCTACCCACATACCAAAAAGCAAAAAAAAAAAAGAATTATCATTTTGACAGAAAGCTAATCTTGAAAAGATTACCATCATTACGAGTCTCTCTATGACTGTATATAATTCTATCATGAATGACAATATTCATGGATCTTGGCCCTCAGCTAGGTAAGTTAGTCCCAACAATATTGGAAATGGCAGCCCATTTACCTTTCAGTGTCACAGCACTAATACAGCTACTTCTCTTCATCTGTGCTGTAAAGGCTGATTCAGGGGATGGTATAACAGAAAATCTTGGAAAAGAAGTTTATCACACAGTAAGGAAAGGAAAGGCTCCTCATACAATGCATTTTCCCTCCTTGCCAAACACTATGTCTTTTGCCTCCTTAGAATGAGGTTTAAGTAATTTTAGGGTGCTAACTGTGAAAAGAGGTGATGGGTTTAGGATTTTTACTATTCACTTGTCCTAATCATTTTCTCTCAAAAATAATACTTTTTAAGTCTTTTGACCTTTGAAATTCTTTTGTTACTTTTTTCACATTTGATACAATTTTCTATACTTGTTTTCC
>PVJL010013603.1:0-31442 GCA_004026885.1 Lyroderma lyra
ATATATATATATATATATATATACACACACACACACACACACACACACACACACACACACACACATACATACACACATATACATATATGAAGTGCAGCTTCCAGAGCCTAACTTCAGTGGCTAAAGAGAGATTTGATTGGCACAGCTTGCAGTCTGTTTTTTGCCTAAACCCTGTCTGAGGTGATACTAAGCAAAGATACCTAGAGGGATAGTTTGTGGCAGGTGTAGTTTGGTGGCATAATGGGCAGGTCCCTCCCTTAAGTACCATGCCTACCTTTTCTCTAGAATAAGCCCAAGTCATTTTCTCTGATCTTGGGCTTCACTGATCTTCCCCTCTGTTTCCACTGCATTCCTCCTTGAGTCAGATACATTCTTAGCTGGTTTCTGACCATTCCTCCTCTGGATTCCAAGTGAACATAGAGGTCATGCACACACTCACACTGTGACTCTTCTACAGTGACTGAATTCTTAGAAGTAATGCCTCTAACCTATTTATCTGTCTTAATGCAGCTTGCCCTAAGTACCATATTTTGCCATGTATAATGTACACCCATGTTTTGGGCCCAAACTTTCGGGGGGGGGAATCTTTCATTTTAATTTTTTAATTAAAATTTTTATTTTTTATACTCAGGTACTTGCTTTTTTTTTTTTTTTTTTTTTTTTTTTTTTTTTTTTTTTTTTTTTTTTTTTTTTTTTTTTTTTTTTTTTTTTTTTTTTTTTTTTTTTTGCTTTTTGGTATGTGGGTAGCTCCCTGACTGGGAATCGAACCCAGGCCGCAGCGCTGACAGCGCCAACGCCGAAGCCTTAAGCCACTACACCATCAGGGAACTCCCTGTATTTTTTTTTTTAAAGAGTTTTTATGTCTCATGCTTTATTGAATGACTTCCACATGACATAGAGCAAGTGGATCATAGCTAGTTTTGTTTTTTTTTTTGCTTTTTGGGATGTGGGTAGCTCCCTGGCTGGGAATTGAACCCAGGTCGCAGCACTGACAGCGCCAGCGCCAAAGCCTTAAGCCACTACACCATCAGGGAACTCCCCTGCTTTTTGTATTATAAAGGAATTTTAGCATTTATTTTTAAACATGGTACAAAAAATTTTATGTAACATAATTATAAAACACAAGAACAGATAGAAGTTACAAAAATTATATGTATAAATTTGTTTTTACATATGAAAAACATTATCGTATTCCAGGGTATTATTTTGCATATGGGTATTGTTATTGATTGCTAGACTTAAACTTTTAATTCATAAGCATAAATAAAAGAATTAAAAACATTTATATAGGGTGTTCCCTGATGGTGGGTGTAGTGGTTTAAGGCTTCGGCGCTGGTGCTGTCAGCGCTGGGGCCTGGGTTCGATTCCCAGCCAGGGAGCTACCCACATACCAAAAAGAAAAAAAAACAAAAACAAAAACACACATTTATATAGATAGGAAAGCAGTATTACCCATGTATAATGCGCATCCTTATTTTTCTCTCAAATTTGGGCAAAAAAAAGTGTGTGCATTATATACAGCAAAATATGGTATATACTCTGTGATTTGATCCTAGATAAATATTCTTGTAGAATCACCAGGTCATAATTGCTTATCAGATGTGTGACTACTTTGAAAATACTTTTTTCTTTAAAGTTCTAACAGTTGCAACCTCTGGTATATTTTTGTCATCTTGGAAAAACCCTGGTAATAGAGTCGATTCAAGCAGATGCTGATTCTGAATGTTCATCTTTTCTTCAATAGACCATGACTGAAGAGTAAGTCCTCTCTTTTGTCCTTTTTCAATATGTTGTTGTATACATGAGTTTGGTTATTGACCTCTCTTTAAAAGTGGACTGATGAAATCTAAATTTTATTACCTCTAGAGATTAATAGTCCATTCATAAATGAAATGCCATATTGATCTCCTGAAAGCTTGCCAAGTACTTACTTACATAAAATGAATATTATGGTTTGATTTGTACTGCATTTTGATTTTGTTCTCATGGTGTCCATGGTTCTACAAGCGTTCTTAATGTGATAGTATTTTCATTTAAATGAGAAAAGATGTTTTTCTTCTATTTTTTTTTTTTTTTTTTCTTTTTGGTATGTGGGTAGCTCTCTGGCTGGGAATCGAACCCAGGCCGCAGCACTGACAGTGCCAGCACCGAAGCCTTAAGCCACTACACCGTCAGGGAACTCCCTTCTAATGTTTTTAAGAAAACACTTTCCCAAGAGAAAAGCTGGTCAAATCATGTTTTATTTTTTATTTATTTATTATTATTTTTTTGTAGTATGTGGGACTCCCTGGCTGGGAATCGAACCCAGGCTGCAGCGTTGATAGCGCCAGCTCCGAAGCCTTAAGCCACTACACCACCAGGGAACTCCTCAAATCATATTTTAAATTAGAAAATAGAGAAGACAAACTTTGCAAGGAACAGAACTTTTTCTCCCAAAAAAGACAGAAGCTGTCTTACATAGTGGTTAAGGATATGAACTGTGAAGCCAGACTATAGCTTTGACTCTCAGCTTTTCTACTTGGAAGTATGTGATCTTGGACATGTTACATAACTTCTCTGAGCTTTAGTTTTGTTTTGTTTTGTTTTTCCTGTAAATGGGGACAATGGTACTGAAATCAAAGGTTCATTATGAACATTAATGAATATGTGAAGCATTTAGAACAGTGGTTGGCATATAGTCTATTATCAAGCTCAAATACGGTCCCCATGCAGTCACTGAGATTACTTTGCTGAGTTAGTTCCTTTCTGATTAATAAAATGGGGCCCAATGATATGAGAAGATTGATGTCGAATTATTTTTTTTCTTTTGTTCTCATATATTTTCTCTCTTCCCCTCCTTCTGTGGATAACCAGGAGAAGGGGGAGGTACAGTCTCTGAAGTTGGACCTAGATTTTGCTTTCACCCTCATTCTATTTTTTTTTTTTTTTTGCATGTGGGTAGTTCCCTGGCCAGGAATCGAACCCAGGCCGCAGCGCTGACAGTGCCAGCACTGAAACCTTAAGCCACTACACCACCAGGGAACTCCCTCACCCTCATTCTAATCTTGGCTGTGCTGCTTCTCTTTTGCAGACTGGGTTAGATCATGGGCAGAGTGTCCATTGCCAGAAAGGAGATCCTTCTATTGAGCTCAAGTCTGGCTTACAATAAAGATAAAAGATTGTCTAGCCCTAAGGGACATCAGGAATTCTGTATGTCATGTATAAATCTTTATGCCAGGAAATCATGGGAGATGGAAGTTTTATCTTTCATTTATTTATACTTAGCAAATGAGCCTTAGCAACTTAAATTTGATTTAATAAGCACTTGTAAGGAAAAAATGGTTTTTTTTTTTTGCCCTATGCAATGATCAGCAATTGACTAGAACCTGCTACTAATTATATTCCCAAACTTCAGACCTTATTCTAATGCTTTTAGTTACATTGTGCTGATCTATAACCTTTAAGAGCATGTGATAGAGCTAGAATGAAATGTCACAGACTTGCACAGAACAGAGACCACTTCCCTCATCAGAGGAGATGAATAACCATGTGACCATCCATAGTAATTAATCAGTGAGGAAGCAAGCCTGGAGACCCCTTCGAGATTAATCTTCATTTTCCTTTGTAGCCTGAGCTTTTTCTATTGTGTTTTACTCAGAAATACTGAAGCTATAAAAACATAAACCTTTACATGTCTGCAGGGTGACTCACTCTGTTGTGCTATTGTCCTGGTGTGTGTGTGTGTGTGTGTGTGTGTGGTGTGTGTGTGTGTGTGTGTGTGTGTCAAGGGATTGTAAAAAATAATTTGTCCATTTTAGCTAGTTCCTACCCCCACCTAATAAGCTTGTGAAATATCCGCATAAAACATGAAGGCAATCTAATCATCTTCAAGGAGATTGATAGAAGACAAGCTCTTTGATCTCCCTAGTAACCATTATTTTCATCCTTTAAGGGTGCGCAGTGGGACATGGTAATGTAATAAACACAGTCCTTTGTTTCACTGGATTCAAGGGCACGCACCCATTTGCAAATGGCAAATCCATGTAAGATATTTGAAAATACCAAAAGACATAATGATATCAAGTTAACCTCTACATTACATTTATACATTCTATAAAGAAAAATTTCACATGAGCTCTATTTTAAGGTTCTATAAAGAGACCTCTCAGTTACTTCCATTTTATTTATTTATTTATTTATTTATTGCTTTTTGGTATGTGGGTAGCTCCCTGGCCGGGAACCGAACCCAGGCCGCAGCACTGACAGCGCCAGCGCCAAAGCCTTAAGCCACTACACCACCAGGGAACTCCAACTTCCATTTTAAATAACTATGCTTTCAGGTATACCAGTTTATTTGGTTCTAAGAAAAAAATGTATTCTTATGATTTAGATGTTTTTCAAAGCCCTGGAGATCTTTGATTACATAATAATAAAAATAATATTGGTAGGAAATCAGTGATGGGTGCTCATAAGCAAGGAACATTTCTAGCTATCTATTCTTTCTTTCATTTCCACTCAAAGAGATGTTGGGCTTTTTCTCCAGGCTCTGTTTTGAAATCAATACTCTTATTAGATCTGGCTTATGTGGTCCTAATGGAATTCCTTCTAACTGGGATTGACCCAGGGTGGCTGTGCATAATGGTCTCGGCTGGAGCAAAAGGTATAGTAGATTTTGTAATTATATTATGAGGGCTGTCCAGAGGTATCCAGCCATATAATATGAAAAATAGAGTCATTTGTGGCTGAATTTTTTTCTGGACAGCCCTCATATTTCTAATAGTGTCATAAATTCTCTATCAGTGCACTTTTGAAAATTGAGGTTAAATTTACATGACATACTATTAATCATTTTAAAGTGAACAGTTCAGTGTTATTTAGTATATTCACAATGTTGTGCAGCCACTACCTCAATCTAGTTCTAAAACATTTTCATCACTCCAAAATAAACACCTTACCCATTTAATAGTAATTTCCCATTGCTCCCTTTCTCCAGCCCTGGCAACTACCCATCTGCTTTGTGTTCCAATGGATTTTTTTTTTCTTTTGTTCCCTGACCAGGAAGCAAACCCAGGCTGCGGTGGTGAGAGCACCAAAACCTAGCCACTACACCACCAGGGAACCCCTCCAATGAATTTTTAAATACATTTAAAAACTGGTTCATGTTTGCTTTTAGAACTATGAATGGTGGTTCTGGGCTCCCTGCTTCTAGTCACATGTAAGTTCTAGAAGTTTATCTCCTGTACTATATGTGACTTGCATTATCTCTGAATCTAAAATTTGGACTCTAGTTTCCAAATAATTGCTAAAGTCTTACCCCCTCTTTAACCAGTACAGTAAAATGAATTCTAACTATCCTGGATTTATTACTTCTTGAGGAATTGTCCATTCTCTAATATTCCTTCATTTCCAGGTGCTTTGATACAGAATTTATTTGCAAAATTATTATTATTTTGGTTGGTTTCTTTTTTTTTTTTTTTTTTTGCCTTTTTTTTTTGTATGTGGGTAGCTATCTAGATGGGAGTCGAACCCAGGCCGCAGCCCTGATAGCACCAGAGCCTTAAGCCACTACACCACCAGAGAACTCCCTGGTTGGTTTTTTTTTTTTTTTTTTTAATATTTTATTTTATTTATTTTTTTTTGTTTTTGGTATGTGGCTAGTTCCTTGGCTGGGAATCGAACCCAGGCCGCAGTCCTGACAGTGCCAGCGCAGAAGCCTTAAGCCACTGCACCACCAGGGAACTCCACCTGGTTGGTTTCTTGACTGGAAAGTGAACCCAGGCCGTGGCGGTGAGAGCACCGAAACCTAGCCACTAGACCACCAGGGAACCCCCCACAAAATTATTTTTTAAAACTTAAAAAGAAAAGGTAAATAGCACTTAATTTTATTTAAGTTTTAGCAGGAGCAGAGGTGACTCATGGTTGGATGGGCCCAGAGCCCAGTTTTGAGCAGCCACCACCTCACTGCAATGCAGGAAGGCAGGAGGCTGCAAAATGGAGCAGTTTGCCTCTAAGCCTTGGTGTTGCCCAGGGTTTCTGGGGCAGAGAAACCTTAAGTGAAACCTGGTAAGGAAGGGTGAAAAAAAAAGAAAGAAAGATTTCCATCTAAGTGAGGGGACTTTCTTTTAAGTAGAGCACTGTGGAGTCAGAAGACCAAGGTACAAATTTCAGCTCTGTTACTGTGTGACATCAGACAAGGGTCTTAACCTTGTCATTCCAAGGAATCATTTGTAAAATGGGTATACAAATACTACACTTACAGAGTGGTTGTAAAGTTTAAATGAAATAATTCCATGACCACCTAGTACAGTGTCTGAACACATTGTAAGTAGGTACTGAATAATTATAGCTGTAACTATAGTTTTAATTTAATAAGTGTCAGGATGCGGGGGACCTCATTGTCTAATGAATCTAAAAGTCATATTGGATATCATTAATGTGCTTTGTAGATGTGCTTCCCCACAATTTTACGGACTCACTTTGCTATAGTAACAGCTGATGTTGCTTGCTTCCCTTCCCTTTTCCTCCCTGCCTTATGATTCTGAACACTGTTTCCCTGTTACCATAATGGTTCTGATTTAATAATTTATCAACTCCATAAGATGTTTGTAATGTTTCTTTTATAAATGAGCTCATGACAATTAGTGGTGACTCATTGAAAATAGCAGATACAAATTAGTCAGAACCAGAGATTATACAGATGTAATAAAAGGACTCTGGTTTGGCATGGAGGATTCATTAACTAAATCGTAGTCTTGGAAGCAGCAACCAATGTCTATATTGCAAACCCATGTATTGATGAGATGATTGTTCCTTAAGAGGCCCTAAAAGATGTTTTGATCACTGTAAAACTCTGTTAGTATAAGACTAACAGATCTCTTTCCACTAGCAGTACCATTAATGTAGTCTTTTTTTTTTTTTTTTAATTTGGTTGGTTCCCTGAGCAGGGATCGAACCCAGGCTGTGGCGATGAGAGTGCTGGAGCCTAGTCACTGCACCACCAGGGAACCCCCCGCCCCCCCATTAATGTAATCTTTGAGTGGTATGCAAGTGCCTTTAGATAGATGGACTGAGAATGACAGTATTGTTCAGGATTCAGTAAACTTCATCTCTAACCACCAGCATCAGCTGTGAGTTGCATCCATATATCTAATAATTTGCAGTCTCCATCCTGGAACCTAGCATGGCATTAGGGAATCTCAACTTGGCATCCATGGACTTCTGGACACCAGAAGTAGATAGTCCTAGAGGAGTCACAAGCCCCTTGATCTGTAGTTTTGTGCTGGGTATTTTCCTGGGAAAGCCTTCTCCATGGGGCCTATAATCCAAAAAATGTTAAGAATCATTACAGTGGAAGAAAATACTATGCTGCCTATGTTCTGCAAGAGTATATCCCCATTTTCAAAGAGGGAAAAGATTCTTGTTTCTCTTTTTTTTTTTTTTTTTGTATGTGGGTAGTTCCCTGGCTGGGAATCAACCCAGGCTGCAGCATTGACAGTGCCAGCACCGAAGCCTTAAGCCACTATACCACCAGGGAACTCCTGTTTTTTTTTTTTTTTGCTTTTTGGTATGTGGGTAGCTCCCTGACTGGGAATCGAACCCAGGCCGCAGCGCTGACAGCGCCAATGCCGAAGCCTTAAGCCACTACACACACCATCAGGGAACTCCAACTCCTGTTGTTTTGAAGGATCTTTTATCATGTGCCTTCTACCAGTTCATTCTCAGTAATGTATATGAAGTTGAGCTAGTTAAATCATTATCCAGGCACAGAATGCATTGTCCTTTCATCTTTTGATTGATTTCCTCATTCCCTCCCATGAACTATTACTCACTTAGTGCATTATGTGTTTCAGACCAGACAGCCTGAAACAAATGCAGACTATAGCCCCAAGGCTTTGTTGGGGGTGAGGGTGGGGGAGCTAAATGTGGTTGCATGGAAGAAAACCTAACAATTTTGTAATTATTTGGGGTGCAGCTGTCTCACTGAAGCAGAATGGCAGGTACTTCTTAAAGCAGAAATCACAGAACACAGGTTATGTTAGTGGGATTCATGTGACTTTTAATTCTTCACTAATGTTTTAGAGTGTGGGGAGTAAACACAGGAATGGAGTAAGGGAAAGGAAAAAAGTATCTTTCAAATTTCTTGAACTATGGAAGGATGTGCTAGAATAAGTTCAGTAAAAGCATCACGTGCTTATCACCACAGAGCTCTTACTGGAGAGGTGTGACAAGAACATGACAACTCTTTAGCTCTAGTAGAAGTGACTGCTGGCAGAGAATTAATCCTGTATCAAGACTGGCAAACTTGAAAGACTGGGCAATGTATCTGCTACACAGCTGGGCAGATGCAAAGTTGACGCTCCAGAACCTGCTTCCTAGCATGTGAGTAGGAGCATGTGTGCCCCTTTTCTGGTTTGAGTGTCTCTTCTTCTCCAGCAGGGTAGACCCCACTAACCATGCAGCAATGGGAAAACTGTTGGGTAAGACTCTTTTAGAAGAGAGATTTCTTTCTTGTATTTGCTGGTGGTGCGATTGACCAGAAGTGACATATTTTGCTTTGGGGCAGAAGCATTGTGTCCTGGTAATAACATAATCTACACTTAGCACACTAAAAAGGCATAGGAGAGTGAAAACAAGGCCACTTTAGGACCTAGACTAGTGGGAAGGGGAACATGGGTTCCATCTAAGGATAAGGGCAGGAAACAGCTAATTCTGTATCACCACAAATGAACTGACACAGATAAATGAGACCTTCACTTTTTCCATTCATACAGATACTCACCTTTTCTAGCTTATACGACTAAACCTAAGGTCAGCTTAATCACAGCTTGGGATAACTATTACTGTGTTTCTAACATTAACATGAATAGCTATATTCTTAATTGAGTAGGATTTTTTCCTAATTAAATGAATTTGATAAGCTGAAAGCCTAAAATCTAGGGACTCTTTATTATCTTATTTGTTGAGGGCAACCCTTAAAACTTATCACTGCCATTTTTTTTTAAACTTATACAACTGGAGGGATATGAAATAGGCAGGGTAAAGTCATTACATGAATCATAGAAGTGGTCAACATGCATCTAATTTTATCCATCAAGCAAAGACAGCTAAAGGGGTAAGCTCTTTTGAGAAGAACCTAAACGTGTTTCAAAGAATACTACACTAGCCTTTTTTTCCTGAATGGAAGAAAAGGATATATGGAATTGAGTGGGGTGGGATGAAGTGTCCATTAAACAAACAACTATCATTTGTGAAACACTTCTATCAAAGTAGTGTGGGGGTGGACCATTGGTTTATCTTTGGCAGTGATCTTATATTTTAGGTATCTAGAGTGAGATTATATTGCTGAGTAATGGCTGGTTATAGTGAGTGAATGCAGGTTTTCATTTCAGTTCACAGCAAATGATGACAATCACAGATTTAGCACCTTAGTTTGTACTTCCTCTGTACCTGAATCATCTATCACTGTAAAGCCTGAACTTTAGGTGAGAAAGCTGTGTTCTGATTAACTTCTCTGTGATGGTCTAAGCCTGCAGTTTGTTCCAATCTAAGGAGTGGCTTTATTATTAAAGAAAGTATTCAATGCTATATATGACTGAAGCCTTGAAGACATTTTATGGTGGTGACAGGTGTTTTGGTTTAGGAATAGGTTGTTTAACAAGTCAAATGCATTATTATCCCCTCCTAAGCATTAACTTTTTTTAAGTAACAGAATTATATTTTTTGGCTTGAAATGGTGCTTTCTTCTATATTTGACTTCTCGGTTTTCTTAGTAGATAGTACTGTCTCCTCCAATATTTCTTCAAAACTTTCTCCTATCTGGGAGGTTTTCTTAGAGGCCACCTTAGAAGCCTCTTCTTCCTCTTCCTCCTCCTCTTTCTTAAGAGACACCCCAGTGGATGAGCCTTTAGAGGTGGTAGAACTGAGGATTCTGGGTGGGAGCAGATAACTTGGGTTGGGAAGAGGATTCAGCCCTGAAATGCTTGATCCACTGGTGCTAAAACGTGTCTCTTCGCCTTCTAGCAGTTTCCTGTAAATTGAATAGAGAAAAAACTCTCAGGAAGCCAACCTGCACATTTTAAAAATAACTTAACCCTGCAACTCCTACTCATTTAAAAATTGTATAGGACTTTGCAGTTTACTCATGAGATTGAGACCAATAAATATCAAATCTCAAAGCTCAAAGATAGATTTATCCAGCATGTGCATGAATGTATGCACACCAATACACAACACACACACACACACACACACACACATCTTTAGCACCATCTGTGTTTAAAGCACTGTCAAAGGAAAACCTATCATATTTGCAAACCCAATGAAAAGGAGAAACCTACAATTCCATTTCGCATCATCACACCCATTTTTGGCCCTTGAAAGAGTCTACAAAGCTCTGGGGAAAAGTAATTTTGCTAATTAATACCATAAGTGCAATAGGGATAAGGAAGTAAGAAGACCACAGAGGAGGAAAGGTCTGCCTAATTCAGTCTGAACTTGAGATCTATACCCTTCCAATGTACAGAAGTACAAAAGGAATGGAAATAACAATAACAAAGACCAGCGAAAAGAACCTGTTTCAGATCCCAGACTTCTTCTCAGCCTGGCCTAATTGGCATCATAAAAGAGTAGCCCCAATATCTATTTTTTCATAACCAAGTTTTTGTCATCCTTTCTTTAAAATTAGAAAATCAAGACACTATCAAATACTCTTCGAGCTTTGTTTTGAAGTAGTATACATAGTGTAAAGAAAGAAGAAAAAGATGTTCAGACACATCTGGGGTTAAATCTGAGCTCTCCCATTTACCAGCACTGTGACTATGAACAACTTACACAGTCTGCGGTTCCAGTTTCCTCATCTGCAAAATGGGAATAATATAACCTGATCATTTATATGCAGTATCTAATAGAGTGCCTGGCTCATAGAAGTCAGTCAAAAATTAGCTGCTATTGTTATGCTGTTGTTGTTGTTGTTTTAAGGTAAATGTTAACTTGAACATTCCTTGAGTAGGAATCAGGAGGATACCTCACCTACTAGGACTTATTTTGTTGTATAAAATCTATTTTTATAGTTAGAGCCTGATGGGTTTATTTCAACCTCTGTGCACTCACATTAAATCCTAGCAGAGATAAGTAGAATACTCCACGACTCGCAAGGTGAAGCTGGGATTTAATAAAGTTGAGGGATAAAGAGATTGGCTCACTGGGAAGGGGCCAGTGATGTCTTTCCTCATCCCTCCTTCCCTGTCAGAAATCAGAGAGACTAAACCACTAATCTGGGTAGTGATGTCTCAGGTGACTACATCTGCTTGAGTGAGCATGCCCTTGGAAGTACCTGTAAGCTGCTATCTCAATGTCGAGAGCCATTTTGACATTGAGCAAGTCTTGGTATTCCCGAAGGTGACGTGCCATCTCACTCTTGGTGTTCCTCAGGTCATTCTCCAGTTGCCCAATGCTATCCTGAAAAGTGACATATCCAACAAATGTAGACTGAACAGCTGAAGTTCATTGCAATTTCCACAAGGCAAGAATTCTCAACCTTGACTACACATGAAAACACCCAGGCCTACCCTCTGATTCATTTGTTCTCAGTTGGGTTCCCAGCATCTGCACGTTTTCATAAAGGCCCCCAGGAGATTTGGATGTATGGTAAGGGTTGGTAACTTCTACCACAGAGCACATGGTTCTCAACTGAACATTAGGGAGATTTTTTGTTTTAATTAATACTTACCGTCTCTCCCTGGCTTGTTGTATTACTGCTAAATAACTTGCTTGTTGCATGTCCTTTCCAAAACACAAAGCCTTTGGTTGGAAGTTTAGATTCAGAAAATGCCAATTGTGGAAAGCACAAAGACAGCAAGCCTCCATTCATTTTGATGGTTTCCTGAAAATCTGCTACTCAATCACTTTACTAAAGGCATTTAATGTGACAGATAAGGAGGAAGCAGAAAGACTCCATGGGATTTATTTTTATCTAGATTAAAATTATATTTTAAAAAGAAACTAGGTTTATGTAATAGTTTTGCTCCCAATTCTTCCAGGTGCAAACCCAGGCAAAGAAGAAAAATAGCTTTACATTTGTGATTCTGGATGAGCCAGAATCTTTGAAAAACACAGCAGAACATATTGTTTACCTGCCTTTTTTTTTTTTTTTTTTTTTTTTTTGGTATGTGGGTAGTTCCCTGGCTGGGAATCGAACCCAGGCTGCAGCATTGACAGTGCCACCACAAAAGCCTTAAGCCACTACACCAGGAGGGAACTCCTATTTACCTGCTTAAAATCCTCCAGTGCCTTTGGAATAAAGTCTAAACTCCTCAGTATGGCCTACACTTCCCTGGCTGCCTTCTTTTGCTCATTAAACTTACTAAGTTGTCCCAGGCTAGCTGTTTCCTCTGTTTGGAATGCTTGGGAGTGGGTCTTCACATGGCTGAATCAACTCCATGTCATACAAGACTGAGTTGAAATGCCTTCTCCTCAGACAGGTATTCTTTTTTTTTTTTTTGCTTTTTGGTATGTGGGTAGCTCCCTGGCTGGGAATCGAACCCAGGCCGTAACGCTGACAGCGCCAGCGCTGAAGCCTTAAGCCACTACACCATCAGGGAACTCCTCAGACAGGTATTCTTGGCATCCAAGTTACATATCCTTCCCACACTGATCTCACACAGTATTTTCCCTCAAGCCAGGGCAGCTGCTAGCCTATGAAGGATGTTACACAGATTAGAAAAAGGTACCTCCAAAGGGAGGACAAATTAGGAAAAAACACCCACTTTGCATTTAGCTCTTATCATTATCTGAATTTTCTTCTTCTTCATTTACTAGTTTATTTTGTCACTTTCCTCTGTAACAGAGTTTTTCCACCTTGGCACTATTGACATTTTTGGCTGGATAATACTTCATTATGGGGACTGGACTGTACTGTGACTTTTGAGATGCTTAGCAATATCCCTTATGTCTACCCACTAGATGCCAGTAGCACACACTCTCCCTCCCAGTTGTGACAATCAAAAATGTCTCCTAGAGGCAAATCACTCCTGTTAGAGAACACCTGCTCTAGAATGTTATTTACATGGAAGCAGGGACCCTTTCTGTCTAGTTCACCCCTGGTAGCCAGAGCCTATTACAAGGCACACTGTAGATGTTCAGTGAATATTGTTGAATGAATGAATGATGCTACATAAGAACTTCTTTTCTTATGACCTGAAAAGGTGTGACAAATAACCTATATAATTCAGTTGCAACTTTGTCAACATGAAGGGCATAGCCACTGAGAGTTATTTTTATGAAATAGTGATGCAGTTAAACTATCAGAGGGAGTTCCCTGGTGGTGTAGTGGCTCGGCTTCGGCGCTGTCAACGCTGCGGCCTGGGTTCGATTCCCAGCCAGGGAACTACCCACATAAAAACAAACAGACAAACAAACATATCAGAAACCTCAAGCAAGTAAGTTACACCTTGTAACTCCCCTTGTGTGGGGATGATAAAGCCATGGTGAAAAGCGTCAGGGGGTGCAAACTTCCAAAACAAGAGAATCTTCAGAAATAATTAAAATTCATATCACCTACCTGTTCTATAAATATTGACTAGTACACCACAAAGGAGAGCCTCAATTCACTGATAGGTACAGAGCATGGAATGATAAGCAGTGGGGAAAATACATATTATACTGGACAGTGATGGAAATATTCCAAAGTGTGTTTAAGAGATCATGAGGGCTTAAAAGGATTTTTACCAAGAAATTTTAGTTGATGGTTGCTATTTGAGGTTAAACTAACCTACAAGCAAGTCTGTTCGTGATGCGTCAGGGATTAGAGGATCATCATTACTGTGGTAAGGAGAAGAGTCTAGGGTGGGGTGAAAAAGGAGAAAGAGGAGAAAGTATTCTCATTATGCAAAGGAACAGGAGAAATATATGAGGCAAAGAGGAGGATTTCATCAGGATCTTTGTGTTTCATTTCTTGCCCTGCCAGAGTATCTAACATACCTCAGTAAGTTTTCTATATTTTAGTTTCTTCAAAATTTCCATTTCTGCACATGGAAAATGACAATGTTTATTCTTTACTGAGGTGTTCTAAGATCCTCACATTGGGATTCCAATTTAATACACCTCACATTATTATATGCTTCTATTTTCTATTAAATTAGATAATAGGCATTAGAATAGCACTTGTTACATAGAAACTGATCAATAAATGTTAGTGATTTTTATTACTGTTAATATCATATCATGTGATTTTCTACCCTTTGAATCATGTGGATAAATTAGTCATGAGCTCTCCCCGTGAACACCTAAGGAAAACAATGTTTAATAAAACCTTAATACTGGCCAAGTCAAACAACAAAGTGTTGTAGAATCATGTCCAGTAAGAATTAATCGGCTGGGCATCAGAGAGGCCAACTTCCTAAAATGTGATTAAGATGTTTTATCTCATCAGCACCTTAATTAGGTTCTTAAAATTCTTTTTTGTTCCAAAGCTGTGCTTTCTGAATAAGAGATTGTTGGGGAGCTGAGTTCTAGATAGATGAGATTTCCTTGAACTTTTATGTTGCACATTTCTCCTATCTATTTTATGGATCAGAGTAGACAAAAAGCACGACTTTGCTCCTTTTGGATGGAATTGTGCTGACTGCTGATCAATGCTCTTCAACGTCTAGTCTCTTTGTTTGTGCTCTTTGTTTCCCCACACCAGGCTGTCTTGCCTCGCCCTTCAAAAGCTCTGCCAAAGATGGCTTCCTGCTCAAAATCCAAGCAGAGTGCTGCAGTCTGCCCCTCCCCCAACCACGCAGCTGCTGCTGGCTTAGCCCGAGGGAATGGGAGAGAGGCACTCCCACCTCCAGCTGGGGTCTCTCCTGGAGTAGATTAAACAGGTGCTGAGCATCTTCCTTGGGGCTGGAAGGATGTGAGCTTGAGAATCCTTTTTTAAGCCCTCATGTGACCTTGGCGTGTCACTGGATTTAGGAAGCACTAGTTTCAATTTATTTTTGTGAAGGCACTATCATGGTGGCGTAGATGACAGTAATACAGTGAGGTACAGAGGGACAAGAACAAAACAAAACAGCACATGGAAGAGTTAAAGACTAAATACAGCTTTTTTTCTTGAATTCTGATTTCATAAATGGATCTAATCAAGCTATAGATTTATATGCAGGCCCTGCCATTCCCAATCTCCAAGGGACCAGCCCCTTCTTGCTATTTAATTAGACTGTATTCCAATCTCATATTGGAGAGAAGAGGCAGACTTGGCTCCTCTCCCTGGAGAGCATTAACTAAAGAGCAAGGTCTTTCAAGGAAAGCTTTAGCTTTCCAAGACTGACCTTACTTAGTACCGGGCCAAGGCCCCAGTACCCTTCAAAAATGTCCTTAGACATCTTTGGAAGAATGGGGACTCTAATGGTGGTGCAGCAACTATGCAGGAAATCACCCTGTTTTAGAAAGGCTTCAGCTAAAGAGGGTGGCTGCATTTGGTTTTTAAAGACAAAAGCCCTAGCTCTTCATAGTTTCTCCTGTTGCCTAATTTGGACTTCTCACGCACCATTGTGTACTTCTATGTCACCTTGAATCATTCTTTACCCTCTGGAAGTATAATAAGCTTTCTCTCCTTAAACAGGCTGTCAGGTCTCTGGGGCAGAGAAAACATGACTTTCATGGGGCCTTCTTCTGCCTCTTGGAGGGTGGCAAGCTTGCAAAGGAAAATGGTCCTGCCACTAATCCTGAAGCAAAAGAAAGAGAACAGCCTCCCATTTCTGCAGTGAAAGGAAATGGGGGAGGGGGTGAGAGGGCAAGAAAACAATGGCTGAATCTCACTGTGGAGGTTGTTAGAGAAAACAGCCAGAGGACACCCTTGTAGCTTCAGGCGTTAAGGATCTGCAGGTGAGGATGCGATCCCCTCCTCAGCCCTAGATCTCGAAGGGTAGAAAATCTCTCTGTTGTCTAATCTGTTCCACTTCACCAGCAGGTCCACTGAGGCATTGAAGGCTAAAGTTGATGGGGGGAGCACTGCAGAGCTGCAGACATGCTGCAATTTCTGGGTTTTGTTCATTTGTTTCCTGTAGACAATGTCTGGATGACCCTAATATTGTCTAACACTAAAAGCCTTTTAATGCAAACAAAACAAGCCAGACAGTATTGTCACTACCCCTTAGAATATAGGGACTATAACTAGCAAACAGAGGGTTGGCAAAGCCCAATTCGTATGGCAGTGTGGGTAAGTTATCTTTTTTATAAAAATACTAGGCTAGGGAGTTCCCTGATGGTGTAGTGGCTTGAGGCTTCGGCATTGGCGCTGTCGGCGCTGCAGCCTGCGATCGCTGCGGCCTGTGTTCAATTCCCAGTCAGGGAGCTACCCACGTACAAAAAAAAAAAAAAAAAAAAAAAAAAAAAAAATAAATAAAAAAAAATAAATAAAAATACTAGGTTAGTTCTTCAGAAGACCACCTAGCTTATCCTTTGAGGCATCTAGAAGAAAACACTAAGTCTCAATTAACTAAATGTGATAAATTCAGGGGATTAGGCCACATAGTGAGAAGTTCAAGGTACCAATTTTGAAGTAAAATAGAAGTTGTTATTTGAATAGTACTGTAGTTCCAAACTAACCAAAACAAATGGTGCAATTATTCTTTCTTCCTTTAAAATCAAAGAAAGTAATTTATAATACACAGCAAATACCTGTGCACCAATAACAATTCTTCATCTCCAGACTAAAATCATACTTTTGAGGTTTCATTTTTTTCTGGTATGTATTTTATTAATATTTCCCAAACCTTTTTTTGTATGTATTTTATTAATGTTTCCCAAAATGATTAATTTCATCAAATGTAAACTTCATACTTAGCTAGAATGAATTATTGCACGTTTCTGAGTTATTAGCATTCTACCCAATGGAGCTTTTATTGTACTTTGAACCTAAAACACACTATTTAGATTGTTTTCTACACTTTTCTCCTGCCTCTGTGCCCTTGTGGTCATAAGCCTTGTATATAGAAAAACTGAAGATGTAGTGGTTTTTGTTTGGAGAAAAAATGAGGAAAGAGCCAAACACAGGAGCTTAGAGTATAGGCAAAGATGAAAAAAACGACTGGCCTATAACAAAGAGAACCCATCTCTGTGATTTAGCGCATGCACTTAGGTTGGAAAAATGTGAAGAAAACGAGTATTTTCAAGTGGGACCTTACTGCTGCTGAGCAGATTAAGTGGTTTTTGTTAAATGCTAAGCCATCCATGAAAATTAAAATTGATGCTGCCCACGAAGTGACCTTTAATTGCAGGTAGCCAAGACTGATGTGTTGGTGTTGTAGAAGGGAAAAAAATTAGAGCAGTTAATTGCCTAGAGAGTCATAACTGGGAGGTGAGATGGGAGGAACTCTAGATCAGCACCACGGACAGCGCCCCAGCCATTCCCGTTCGGTCGACCAGGGAACCGTGCGTGTGTGCGTGAGTGTACTGAGGGAGGAGAGAGGAAGAGCAGGGCGGTTACACTAGCCCAATCACCCAACGTGTTGGCTCCCAAACCATACTCCATAAATATCAACCGAGGGCGCACAGAGAGCCTTTCAAAGTCAAGAACAGACAGCGAGACAGCACCTCTAATCATGGACAGGGCGTGACCCACCCGCGTTGGGCTCACTCCTGCTTTGGGTGGGAGACTGTTCTTCGAGTCGCCAGTGTGTTTATTTCCACTTGCTGACAGGGAGGCATGAGTTAGGTTTCCGGACTCTGAAGAAGAGCAACTAAAGGGCCTTCTTTGTTAGAAGAGCTTGGACAAGGATGCAAGTGAGGCGCAGGGAAAGAGGGCGTCCTGGCCCCTAAAATGATCAGTGGAGACTCCAGGGCTTTTGTTTCTCAACTCCCCCAGTCGGGGCTCTTTCTCTCCCTCCCTTCCCCTCCCTTCCCGTCAATTCCTGGGGCCCCACTTACGCGACTAAAGCGTAGGTATGCGCAGGGGAGGACAGGACGCCCCTCTACGCCGCGCTCCAGCCCTTACCTGGTAGCTGGCCACTTCAGCACTGTGTCGCTCCTCCAGCTCCAGGATCTGCCTCTCCAGGGACTCGTTGGCTCCACGCAGGCCCTCAATCTCGATGGTGCGTGCCTGCAGCTGGCGCCGGTACTCGTGAATCTCTTCACGGCTGGCCCGGATAGCCTCGGTGCTGCGCGCCGCCTGCTCGTTCAGGTTGGCAAACTTGGACTTGTACCACTCCTCGGCTGACTGCAGATTCTTGGCGGCCAGGGACTCATACTGGGCGCGGATCTCCCTCAGCGCCGAACTCAGGTCTGGTTTAGCCACAGCCACATCCACTTCGGCCGCAGCCTGCGACGACGCCTGCAGCGTGGCCAGAAGCTCGGCCACCTCCTCATCGTGCACCTGGCGCACGAAGGCCAGCTCGTCCAGCAGCGACTCCACCTTCTTCTCCAGGTCCAGGCGGGCTAGCGTGGCGCCATCCACGTCGCGCTGCTGCGCTTTCAGGGCGCGCTCAGCGCCTTCGCGCCCCCGGCTCTCCTCCTCACAGCGCGCCCGCAGCCGCTGCACCTCCTCCGCCAGCCCGTCGCGCTCCAGCAGGGCCTGGGCGCGAGCGGAGCTCGCCTCCTCCAGCTGCGCGCGCAGGTCGCGCAGCTCGCGCTGGAAGAGCTCGCCCACGCGCGACGGCTCAGCGTGGCGCTGCCGCAGCGCGGCCAGCTCGGCCTCGAGCGCGCGGTTCTGCGTCTCCAGCTGGTGCACCTTCTCGATGAACACCGCGAAGCGGTCGTTGAGGCCCTGTAGCTGCTCCTTCTCGTTGGTGCGGATGATCTTGTATTCGTTGGTGCGCGCCGCCGCCTGGCTCAGGTCCAGCCCATCGGACGCCGGAGGCCGGCGGTAGGCCAGACCCAGACCGAGCGACGAGGCCGAGGAGCAGGCCGCTGAGGAGGCCACGTTGCAGCGGGACAGCGACTGCGAGCGGTAGCTGCCCGCGCCGCCGGCCACGGAGAGGCGCGAGGACAGGCGAGAGCCGTCTCCAAATACCTTGCGGTAGGAGGAGGGGCCGCACAGGTAGTGCTCGGAGGCGAAGCTCATGGTGCCGGGACCCAGGGCCGGGAGAGCGGTGGCGGTTGGAAGTACAAAGGAGAGGAGAGGTGCGCCAGGCGGGGCGCGGTGGGGCGGTGTGCACCGGGTTTTAAGGCGCGGGGACTGGGGCGGCGCGTTGGGGGCGGAGCTCCTGCTCCAGGCTTGGAGGGGAGAGGGAAGTGGGGGCACCAGGATCGGGGGCGGGGAAGCGCAGTGACTGCCGCAGCTGCGCGCGCGCGCGACGGACAGGCGCGGGGACTGGGCCATTTGCGTAGGAGCCGCCCCCTGGTCCGCAGTGTCCCTCCCCAAGAATCTGGTTTGGAAGTGACTTGAACAGAGGGATGTCTAAACGACTGGGGTTTGCCATCAGGAAACCCCCCGCGCTGTCTCGTCCCCTGACCCTGTCTTTCTTGCCCCTTTGACCCACCGGGAGGTTAGGGTTTTCTGCGAAGTGTCCCGTATTCCCATCCCCACCCCGGAGCTCCCGAGGGTGACGCCTTGTTTTTCCAGCGAGAGTGAGGACCCGCAGTACCAGGCTTGGTCTCCTCCCTCAGCCCGTTCGGAGTTCTCAGGGGAAAAGTGGGTCTAAGTCAGAGAGCGTCTCATCCGCTGTTCTCTGCGGCTCCCGGGACCGCCAGGGCCGGAGGGTGCGCGCAAAGCCTGCGACGCCCCGGAAAAAGACGGGAGGTAGGTCAAGTACGCGGGCCCGAGTTGCAGAGAGTGGACAGAAGTGGGGGGAAGCTGGGCTGGCCGCAGTGGGCAGAGCTGAGATGCCCCTGCCATTTGTTTAAGTGGGCTCGACCGTTCACCACAGCTCCCATCACTCTCCGTTGAATTACGCCCACCTAGTAATTCCTTTCCTTTACCTGTCTGGCCCAGCAGGCATTTGAGATTTCAGTCTGTGTAAATCCTTATCTCGTCTGTGAGAGCCATTTCCTATGGAGATCTCTTTGAACAAAAGAGGTCCCCAAACTCCAGGAGTAGGGAAGAATGCTAGTAACTGAGCTGGCCTCCTTTATCGTACATTGGGGGGGAATCAAGAAATGGGATCTGGAAAGCTGAAGGCTGGGAGTCAGTGTGGGGTCTGCAGGATGGCCTACTCACCTTCAGGCTTATAATATCTCTCAGGATGTGGCTGCAGCTTAAAGAGAGAGTAGGAAGAACTTTTTACTAGATTGCAGAATTCCAGACTGAAGAGATTTCTTGATCTTGGACTCTCAAGGATGTAGTTCTAGGATAAGTTTTAACTTCATGGGGGAAATATTACCTGAGACAGGCCACTAGAAAAAGGGGGAACAGAAGTGCTGTGGGACTTTGGAGCATATCTCTTGACTTTGTGTTTGATGCCATGGAAGATGGTCAGGCCTTTCTACAGCCTGTCCCCCTGTTTCCTTATCACAGACCAAGACCTGAGGCCAGAGGAATTCAATTCTGAGTGCTCTGGGTTCAGAAAGAGCTGGTGAGGTGAATGATGAAAGAGTGCTCACACTGCTGAATAATACTCCGTGTCAGCCACTGTGCCAGGACTTTTCATAGGTTTACCTCCTTCTGGCCACTCTTCAAGATGGCCCATACCTCCACGTTCCAGATAAGAAACTGAGGCTTAGGTGCAGCACTCTGCATAAGGTTACTAGCAAGCAAATATACATTCTTTCCTCACCACAAAATTCTATGTAGAGCAATGAAACTCTCAAAGTCTCATTAATTTCCATGCAGCCAAAATAAGGCTAAGCAGGTTTCAGAAGAGTTAGCCAATGACAACGTAGCAGGCAAGGGGGTTCCCTGGTGGTGTAGTGGCTAAGACTTCAGCACTCTGAACCTCTAGCCTGGGTTCAATTCCCAGCCAGGGAACTATGCCCCCCCACACTCACCCCCCCAAAAAACAAAACAAAACAAAACAAAGTAGCAGACTGGTTTGTATTAAAAGAACATTGGGTAATCCTTGCTAACAGATGTCACCCCAATAAGTCTAACAATAAAAATGAATTAAAAAAAAAAAAAGAAAAAAAGAAAGAACATTGGACCCAGAGTCATAGGTGATGGCTTTCAATCTTGGCTTCTGCCACTTACTAACCATGTGGGGCTAACAACACCTACCTCTCCAAGGTCATGAAAAATGGAGTTGCAAGCTATAAAGGTGTGAGGGGTTACTGCCATCATTGTCTTCTTTCAAATAAAGGGGCACTGCTTTGTATCTACCATCAACAGGATATGAGTTGGGTTTAGTGATGGGCTTACAGGAAAACTGTCCACTACATCCTTGCACAGGCTGCTCCTTAGTAGAGAGAATACAGCCAGCCTTGATTGTTGGTGGTACTAGGGGCCAGTGTCAGTGTGGCTAAGTGGAAATAACCACAGATAATTAGAAGATCTTACTTCTGGGCTATAGTTCCAACTGCATTTCAATCATGTTATTCAGCGCTACGAAAAATCAGCAAAATGCCCTGGTTGGAGTTTCACCTTTCTTTTTTTTTCCATCCTCCAATAGAAGGAATACTTCAAAGGTGAAACATACATAGAACAGGAGGAAGTGAGGCCAAAGGCCTGAAGAGACAACAGAGGGGTAGTGGCCCTGGACAATCTAGAGTGGGTTGCAGTTTGCATTTTCTGAATAGCTTACCTGACATTCCCAACTGAGATTCCCCCATGGGACTTATACCTCCCATTTCTTCGCATCCCAATCTACAAGCCAAGATATTTGGCTTTAAGAATTTTAGTACAAAGCATTATTACAAAGGAGTGATCTTGGCTGAGCCTCAAACCACAACTTCTTCCAGCTGGCCAGGTTTCCTGAGGGATTACCCTGTCTTAATCTTCCTCTGATGTCAGATGCAGGCACTGCAGACACAATAGTACATCATTCCCAGGTTCTCCTTCATACTACATCCTCTGTGGCCTCTCTGTGGCATTTGGCAGTGCTTGCCACTCTCCTTGATTTTATTTATTTATTTATTTATTTATTTATTTATTTTTTAGGCTAGTCAAGTGAAGCAGTGGGAGTGGAGAAGGAACAAAGAAATCTGTAACTGGCTGTGATCAATTAATTGTAGGTGCCACTAAACTTGGACCAGCCTCTCCTTGATTTTAAAGTCTCAGTTTTTGGCCTTCCACTCTTCCCTTACCAACTCTTTTTTTAGATACTAGGTTTCCCAGAGATGGAGCCTTGTGATAAAGTTTTCTCCCTAAGAGCTCTAGTTTTGCATAAGGCTTCTTCCTAGCCATGGGACTTTGAACAAATCACTATTATTTGCTGAACCTCAGTTTCTTCATCTGTAAAATTTCAATAAAACCATCCACCTGAGTGGTTTCCAACCTGACTATTCATTGGAAGTCCCTGGGAACTTCAAATTAGATTCCCAGGCCTTAACCCAGAGCCATTGAACCCAAGTTTAAGAACTGTTGACATACCCCTCAGGAGATTCAGTGACATTTAAATAAGATTATGTCTACAAAGTGGGTATCACAGTGGCTGCTGTGTACATGCTCAATAAATGGTGGCTGTTAGAAGTATGGACTTCACATTTCATCCGTTCGTAAACGTTTACTGAGTTTGAGGCTAACTAGGAATAAGGCCTCTGTGAGACTGGCATTCTAGAAAGAGAGACAGAGGTTAAACAACTAATTACCCAGTTGATTGTTAATTATAATTTTGACAAGTGCTCTGAAGGAGAGTACATGTTGCCGTGGGGCAGATAACAAAACACCTGACTTATGCTGATGATTCCCAAATCATTTTTCGAGTTTCCAACTCCAAACTCACAAATCCAACTGCCTGTTGGACATCTCTTCACGAATGCTTACTGGCCTTAAAATACTTTATATCTTAAAAGTTAATTTATCATCTCTCTCTAGCTATTCCACACCAGCCCACTTCTTGATTTTGAAGTTCCTGTTTGTGCAATTATTTCTTCCTGAAATTTCCTCCTCTGCCCCCAATTCAACTGTTGAAATGCCTAAGGTTCAAATGTTGTTTCCTCCATGAAGCCTCTCCTGCTATTTACAATGTGAAGTGATCCTTCCCTCCTGTGAACTCTTCTCCTACCTGTAGCTATTGTATTATTTGCATGGTTCATAATTACCTACCATTTTCTGCCATTATTTGTGTGCTTCTCTAAACTGAACTGGAAGATCCTTGATCACAACTCTTCTACATCTATGTATCTCTCTCAGCATCTACCAGAGTATTAAACACATGTAAAGTGAAAAAAATGGTTAAAGATTATTTTCTGGGGAGTTCCCTGGTGGTGTAGTGGCTTAAGGCTTTGGCGCTGGCACTGTCAACGCTGCGGCTCGGGTTCGATTCCCAGCCAGGAGACTACCCACATTCAAAATAAAATAAAATAAAACAGAGGGCAGACCCACCACTTCAGTGTAAAAAAAAATTATTTTCTTGGCAATCACTTGGCAAAAGTCTTTGGTATGACACCAAAGGTGCAATCCATAAAAGAAATCAATGAATTTGACTTCATCAAAATTAAAAAGTCTTAAAAAGTCTTTTGCTCTGCAAAAGACCTTGTTCAGAATATGAAAGACAAACCACATACTGGGAAAAAGTATTTGCAAATTGTATATCCAACAAAGGATTTGTATCCATAATATATGAAGAATTCTAAACATAGCAATAAGAAAACAAATATTCCAGTAGAAAATAGGCAAAAGAGTTGAGCACACATTTTCCCAAAGGGAATGTGAGGATGGCAAATAAACATATGGAAATATGTTCAATATCACTAGCCATTGGGGAAATAGAAATTAAAATCACAGTGATATCCACTATACACCTCTTAGAGTAGCTTAAACAAAATACTGACAATACCAAGTGCTTACCAGGGTTGAGAACATCTGATCTCTAATCTGTTGCTAGTGAGATTGGAATATTGTATAGCCACTCTGGAAAACACTTTGGTAGTTTCTTATAGAGTTAGGCATACATTCATTGTATGATGCAGCAATCTCACTTCTCAGTATTTAGTCTAGAAAAATGGGAGTTCCCTGGTGGTGTAGCGGCTTAAGGCTTCGGCGCTGGCGCTGTCGACGCTGCGGCCTGGGTTCGATTCCCAGTCAGGGAGCTACCCACATACCAAAAAAAAAAAAAGAAAAATGAAAACCCACGTTTACACAAAAATCTGTACGTGAATGTTCATAGCAGCTTTCTTTATAATCGACAAAAACAGGAAGCAACCCAAATGTCCTTCAACAAGTGGAGTAAACATATCATCTGTCCATCCAATGAATACTACTCAGTATTAAAAAGAATCAGCTGTTGATGAATAAGTTACAACAACTTGAATGAATTGCAAGGCCATTATGCTGAGTGAAAAAAGCTCATCTCAGAATGTTATATATTATGTGACTCCATTAGTGTAACATTGTAGAAGTGACAAAATCATGGTGATGGAGAAGATATTGATTGATGGGTTAGGGTTCTGGAGATGATGTGATTATAAAGAGGTAACATGAAGTTTTTTTTGTGTGTGTGGTGATAGAACAATTCTGTTACTCAAATCTATACATATGATAAAAATTCATGGAACAAGAGAGGGAGAGAGAGAGAGAGACAGAGAGGCAGTGACAGAGAAACAGAAAAAAACCAAGAAACCAAGAAATCCATATTCAAATAAGGACTGTAGTTGAATTAATTTGTTATGTCAGTGTCGTATTCCTGTTTTTGATAACGTACTATGGTTATGTAAGATGTTATAGTGCGTGAGCTGGGTGAATCATTCCTGGGAACTTTCTGTACTATTTTTGCAACTCCTTGTGAGTCTTAAACTATTTCAAAGTAGGAAATAGTAGTTTGAAAAAAAAATATAACATATGTACACACACACACACACACACACACACACACACAAATGTTCTTTGGAGGTACATGATAAAGTATTTAGAGTTGGAGTGTCATGATTTATATAGTTTACTCTCAAATGTTTTGGCAAAAACGGTATACATACACATGGAGTGGTGAGATAAAGCAAAAGGGTAAAAAGTTAACAGTAGTGAATACAGGAGTTTATTGTCTTTGTCTTGCAACTTTTCTTTAGGTTCGAAAGATTTCAAAATAAAAGGTTAGGAAAATTGGTTAATAGATATTCATAGATAGACAGATAAACAGGTAAAGTAAGCAAAACAGAAAGCATCACCCAAATCTGGGATTGAACCAATGATCTTCAATTTAGCACTCTCCCAACTTTGTCTAATTGTGAAGTCCTCTTCCCCCTCCTTCCTGCCCAATAATAGGAACAGCCTGCTTGTACCGGAATGATAGAATAAGGTCAGGATTCATACTCTGTTGGAATATTTTAAGTGCTACTCCAAGTCCTGGGTGTTACCATCATCATCTAGTAAGCATGCTAGCCACTGGGATTACAGTAATGAATATAGTTAGAAGTGGTAAAAAGTGTTACTTTCTCAGATTAATTTAGTTTTTACAAATACAGAATCATATGCATTTAAACACTGTTTTTCAACTTTTCTTTCACTTCATAATTTGTAATCATTTTCCCACATCAGTAATATAGACATTTACTTATTTTTAGAAGTTACTGTAGTGTTCCGTGGTACGGATATCCCATAATTTATTTCATCAATCTTTCATTGGACTTTGTGTTGTTTCTACTTTTTCCCTATTAAAAACACTTTGATTTAAAAATAAAAATAAAAATAAAATACAATCTTCATCTCTACTTTGCCTTAATCAACCAACCAACATTTATTGAACACCTACTGTGTCTTTGGTGCTGTTTGTATGAGAGAAGATACAAGACATATTCACTACCCCTAAGGAGTTGAAGAGTCATAGCTAACTTGAGGTCCTAACCTTGTTTGCATGGTTTTGCATTGTGTTTTTGATGCACAACCTTTTTTTGCCTTTTATATGTTTCATATTTTTGCTTATGGCATTTCAAGTTTCTTGGTGATTGTTCTTATTTAAAAATAAAATCAAAACAAAATTTCTGTGTTTCGACCTTAGCTATCTTGCTGTGCTTAACTCTATCCAAAAGTCTCTGTGTATCTTTGTGCTTCTCTCTCTTTCTGTCCGGTGCTTTTCACCTCAGAATTTTCTTTTTATTCACCTCTCCCAAATCCCAGGTTAAGCTGAACTGGATGGAGTTGGTAGGGCTCCAGGATTAGGAGAAACAAGAGGGCTTGCCTGCTTAGTCACACTTCAGGACCTCGGACAGCTCTCCAGCCTTATTCACTGCCTGGCTGTGGGAGCTAAAAAGGGCTTGAGGGTGGCTCCCTTTCCGCCAGTATTTTCTGCACCTAAAACTCTGCTGATGCCTAAAAAAAATCCTTTAGTTCAACTCAACAAACTTATGTAGGTCAGGCTTTTCCCACCCTAGAAAGAAAACTGCCTAAATACAAATACACTCTGAGAAAGGGAACAAAAAGACTCCAGTTTGAATGAGAAATTGATCTCTCCTACGGGCTGGTCTTCGTGGGAACTAGAGGATTGGGGGCCCAAAGGGGGCAAAATGAAGTAGAGAGAGCATTCAAATTCTGGGGCCTCTGAAGGCAGGTGGGGTGAGCTTCACATTTTTCACACCAATGTACCTTGAGCGCACAGGCAAAAGAGAAGACTCATACTTTCCTAAAATGAGAATATAGACAACTATTGCTTCCTCTATGTAGCAAGACTCACTAGACTCTTTTTCAAAAAATATTTATGGAATGATTTAATACATGTTATCATCTTTGTTCCTCACAACAACTTAGAAAAGGTTTTATGATCTGTTTTCCAAATGAATAAGCTGAGACACTAAGAGGTTGGGTAACTTGCCCAAAGTGACACAGCTAGAAAATGGCAGAGCTGGGGTTTGAACCCAGTTTCTCTGACTCCATGTTGGTATTTTGAAAACCTTTTTGTCACTCCAAACAGAAACTCTGTAACTTGTAAGTAATAACTTCCCATTCTCCCAGTCTGCCAGCCCCGGTAACTTCTATGTGCTGTTTGATTTTGACAATTCTAGGTACCTCACGTAAGGGGAATCTTTTGGGTTTGGCTTATTTTATTTAGCATCATATTTTCAACAGGCATCCAGATTTTAGCATGGATTATAAATTAATTTCTTTTTATGGCCTGTTGGGGTCTTGTGGTTGCAAAGGACAGAGATTCACTGAGGCCACAGGAAGTAATGGCAGGTTATTGTAACCACCTTGTAGAATTAAGGAAGACAGAAATCTCAGCCACATGGCTAGAAGTTCAGAAATAGCTGTATGAATGGACTTATTGGAAATTAAATACAACTTGGAATCTGATGAGCTCAGCTCTAGGGACTAAAATATCTCATCGTTCTCTTAGTGGCAGGAATTTGCTGTTTTCTGATACTCGGCCATTTTACCAACTTAGTGATGTTTTGCTTCCACAACTCCTGTAAGGTGTGGCATTACCAACCATCTACTTCTTACTCTATGAAAAGCAACCCTAAGACTTTTGCTGACTTCAGAGTTTTATCATTTCAGTGATATGCTATCTTTTCTCCCTCTATGTCCTTTATCGCGTGCACCTGCTGTCGACTGACAAACTCTCTCCAAATATCTCTGATTCTATTTTTTTTTCTTTTCTTTTTTTTTTTAGGGGGTAGTTCCCTGGCTGGGAATCAAACCCAGGCCACGGTGTTTAGAGCTCCGAAGCCTAGCCACTACACCACCAGGGAACCCCCATCTGATTCTATTTTCTGATTGGCCTGGTTAATTGCCAATCATCTCATACCCTACTATCTCATAAACCACCTGCCTAATTAGAAATCAGCCTCCTTGAGTTAAGCATCTTTCTCTATTCTGATCAGTTGATAAATCACATGCTATTGAATATGGCTTTTCATGGTAAAGACCTACCTATCTTGGGAAGAGGTTAGGAACATGGTAGGCAGGCACCCAAAGAGTCATTGACTTCAGTCCTTTACATCAGCTCTACCATGCTGTGCTATGAGACTGTCTTTTGCAGTTTAACCCTATGGCTTGCATCTACTTCTGTGACTTCACAAGTCACAGAACAGAGGGACATATATGTCTGAGTTGATGTGTACTATACAGGTATTTCTACACTTATTTTTAGATTATACAAATGTCATATGCTGATAGATAGTTTGGAGTTGCTTGAAATATCCCCAGCTTACATCCAGCTGCCTACTTATAGTTTCTGAATGAGGTGGTTTATCTTAAGACTGAAAAATCTGTTTTCAGTTCTCTTGCCAAGTCTCCAGTAACAGGAAGATATTTAGAACACAGGGTACCCTGAGGTGTTAAATCCATGAGGTGGGTTCCAGTTCCTCTAAGCTATAGGAAAAAGGACTTTTTTCTGGGAATCAGGCCATTTTTAGTTATATGACTGTGGCAGAATAGAGTACTTACCAAACAGTACATAAATATCTCCTGCCCACCTTCTTCCTGTTATATTGCCCAGCCTCCCTTGTAGTTAGGTTGGTCCTGTGAGAAGAAGTGATGCATGTTCTCCACATTTATCTTCCCGGAAATTATGAGTTAGTTGATAGAAGCAGACTGGATCCCTGAGTCATTATTAGGAATGGTATTGTCCTAGAGAGTCTCCTGGCCTATAAAGAACTTTTGTGAGTAGAAAATAAACCTTTATGGGTTAGGCCCTAGAGACTAGGGTTTCATTTGACTGTCACTGTTACTGTAGCATAGCCTAGAGCCACTCTGATTGGTATAGTTACTAGCCAACAGTGTAAGCTTGGGTAAGTAACAGTTGTCTTCAAGTCCTCATCGTCTTCTGAAACATAAGATTTATCCCAGATAATCTCAGAGGTCACCTTCTAAGATTCTCTGATTGCTAATTGACCATGTCTTGTTTACTTTTTCTGTGCAAGGTTTCTGTCCACTTCTTTCCATTCTTACTGTCACTGAAGTATATTATTTCTCACTTGAGGCATCCCAAAAGCCTTCTAATTGCCCCCCAATTCCATGTATCCAGGCCCAAGCCTGTCAGTCTTCCTACTTCCTTAGTATAGATTAAGAAAAACCAGCTGAATCTCGGTAACAACAGCAAGTTGTGTGGTGTTTGAACTTACCCTGCTTCTACCCTCCTTACCTTAAATTGGAAGTGGCCTTGAATAAAATAGTTTTAGTATAGGTACCAGTAACAGAGGGAACAGAATGGACTTCATTTGCAAAGAATTGTGGTTGTTTGTTTTTACCTATCTGGTGGCTCCCTAAAGGAATGGCTCAAAGGGTTTGCCTTTCTCTAGTCTAACTTGGAACTCTTGACTGCTGAGGTAGTTATCCAAGGAGCATTTGATGAAAACATTTACAGGCAGAGGTTTTAGTCACTGTTGCTTGGAGTAATGGGTAACAGTTGAGGCAAACAATAGATTATTTGAAAACTTGGGGAAAAAGTCCTGGGAATGAGATGCTTTGGGGAATAAAGGCTTTGAAAAATGTTGAGGCATATTCCTGAGAAACTAGAAAGCCACAAACATGCCCAGGGCTATGCACATGCTCAGGAAATACCTGAGAAATTCCTAGTCTCACTTCTGGCTGAACTTCAGACACAAGCAGGAAGTGAAGGCTAAAGTAAAGCTGTAAACTGCTTGCCTTGGTGTTGAAAGCATATGACAAAACACATAGAGCCCATCTACAAAAACTGGGAGTTTTTTGGTTTCAGGCATTTAAGGAAATCTGTGCTCAATCACTGATCACTAAGCGAAAGAGAAGACTTCATTGACTATACATGGAAAGAATACTAACTTTACCAAATTAGTTTAGAAAAGTCACTAAAGAAGCAAACAGCAAAAACTACAACAAGCAGCAACAACAAACTGTAGGAAGAGGGGAAGGATCTGATTTCCAGAGTTGCCACATTAGAATATTCAAAATGTCCAGTTTTCAACAAAAATTGCAAGATATACAAGAAACAAGGCATAAAAGCAATCAATATACACTCTCCCTGTGGAAGCCCAGGTGCTAACCTTATTAGACAAAGACTTTAAATCAGCTAATTAAAATATGTTCCTGGAACTAAAACTATGTCCAAAGAACTAATGGAAATCATAAGAATGATGTCTCAGCAAGTAGTGAATATCAATAAATAGATATAAAAGGAACCAAATAGAAATCCTGGAGTTATAAATATAATAACTGAGGTAAAAATTCACCGTAGTCATTCAAGATCAGAGTGAATGAGGCAGAAGAATGATTCAGTGAACTTGAAGATAGGTCAATTGAGATGATCAGTTTGAAGAACAGAAAGAAAAAAGAATGAAGAGAGATTAAGAGACTTTTTGGAGTCCTGGAAGGAGAAGAGAGAGAGAGAAAGAGATAGAAAGAATATTTGAAGACATAATGGCCAAAAACTTGCCATATTTGATTCAAAATATTAACCTACAAATTCAAGAAGCTCAACAAAATCCAAGTAGGTTAAACTCAAAGGGATTTATACCAAGATAGATTATAATCAAACTTCTGTAAGCCAAACACAAATAGAATATTGAAAGTAGCAAGACAGAAACAGCTCTTCTACAATGGCATCTCATTGGGATTATTAACAGCCAATTTCTTATCAGAAACCATGCAAGCCAGAAGACAGGGATGACATACATGCATTCAAAGTACTGAAAGAAAAAAAAAACCCTGGGTTTTTTCAAATCAAAAATTCTATATACAACCAAACAATTCTTCAAATATGAAGAAGGAAAAAGGAGACATTAAAACATATTGCAATAAACAAAAACTCAAAGAGTTCATCACTAGTAGTCCTGCCTTACCAGATATGCTAAAGGGAGTTCCTCAGACTGAAATGATACTAGACAGTAATTCTAAACCACATGAAGAAATAAAGAATGCCATAAAGGCAACTCCACAGGCAGTATAAGCATTTTTATAGCTCTTGTTTTTCTCCCACTTATTTAAAAGATAAATATGTAAACCAATAATTATAAACCTGCATTGACAGGCACACAATGTATTAAGATGTAGTCTGTATGATGATAATAGTGCAAAGAAGGGGAGAGGGATCAGAGGTATATGGTAGCAAAAATTTTGTATAATAGTGAAATTAGTTGGCATTAATCAGATCGTTATTAAGATGTTCATTGTAATTTCAATTATAATTGTCCATAGTCCAAGGACAATAATTAAGAAATTAACCCAAATAATAGTAAAAAAAAGACAAGGGAATTAAAATGGTACACTTAGAACATATCTAATCAACACACAAGAGAATAGTAATGAAAAAATGGAGGAACAGAAAAAACATAAGACATAAAAAACAAATAGCATTAGTAGGTGGTGCTGGGAAAACTGGAAAAACATATGCAAAAGAATGAACCTGAGCTATGAACTCTCTCCATATACAAAAATTAACTCAAAATGGATTAAAGACCTTCATATAAGACCTGCAACAATAAACTGTATAGAAGAAGACATAGGTACTAAACTTATAGACCTAGGACTCAAGGAAGACTTCATGAACCTG
>PVJL010013604.1:0-31538 GCA_004026885.1 Lyroderma lyra
TTACTTTCGCTGAGGTAATGCATTCCTTCCATGTTAAACTGCACGTACTCAAACTGTATATATTGGTGATGGGAAATAAACTCAGGGCTTCACCATCAGTGAAGACCGGCCGAATCAACAATTGTGTGAGTGTCTCTTTCTTTAATTCCCGCTCCCCCCTTCAGGTACTGATCGACTTGTGGCGGCTGGTCCGTCATATTTTATATATTGTAAAAAAAATTTAGCATCTTTTTACTATTATGGTACAAGATATTTTATATAACAAATCATTAGAAAGCACAAGAACAGATACAAGTTACAAAACACAAGAATAGATACAAGGTGCAAAAAATTTGAGTACCAGTAAAAAATTTATTATATTTATGCATCCTACAAAGCCAAGAACTTTTCATCACTGTCAATATCAATAGTATCATCTTATTCAATTTTTACATTACTGGCATCTTCTGAGGATTTACTTTCCTCATCTCAATAAACTTCATTGTCTTCAGTTCCATACATTTCATTGCTAATGCCACATGTTTCAATGACTTCACAACTACTTTCTTCTTGACCCCATTTCATGATCTTAGGATCCAACCACAAACCTGGGAAATGCATAGTTTTTTTTCTTTTTTATTCTGGCTATAGGAGTTAAATCATTACCTGCTGACTACATCCATGATATCCATTCATTTTTCATTAGGGCTTGTTTGCTGACATATCAAAAAGTTACAGTTGGCTGGTTATTCCCCCAGTTTCCACAGCTAAATGGATTTTCAAGTCCACTACAATTCCTTTTGCACTTTGTGCAACCTGGGCTTTGAAGTGGTAAAAAACAAGCAAACAAGTTTTTTAGGTAATCCTCCAGCCTTTATGACCAGACTTTGTTAAACCAGGTTTCAAGGCTTCTTCATTCATTTATTTGTTCCATGCATGTGTACAATAACTCCAATCAAAATCTTTTCTTTTGCATATATTTCTCTTTTGAAGATGATCATAAATGGTAGCTTTGTCCCATCTGCCCAAAAGATTAAAACAGCAGTGAAATCTGTTTTCTCATGTCCACTAGTTTTAACAGCCACAGTATTTACTCCTTTGACATCCACAATTTTCTCACATGGCACATCAAATGAGTGAGACCTTATCCACATTCGCAACTTGAGACAGCTCAAAGTTGGAAATCTTACGAAGATTGATAACATAAGAATAAAATTCCAAAACTCGATTTTCATACGCTGCTAGAAGTTTTGGCGCAAGTTTTGTTCATTTACTCATGCTCAAACTTTCTCTTTTCATAAAGTTAAAGTAACATTTAGGTGTCCTTGAAAACTCATCCATTTTTTTTCTCATGCACTTATTTTGCCCTCTTCTTTTATGACCTTGGTCGAAACAGAGATCTCACTTTGACGCTGCTCTGGAATCCAAGTCTTCACCTCCTGTTCCACCTCCAGTCACTTTGGAGGTTTCCCTCACATTGTTTTCTTTTGTCTTTGCATCTGAAGAAGCTTTCCTTCTTGTTGCCTCCACTATCTGATACACTCTTTCTGGGAGGAGGTCCAATGTATTTATTGGTGGCCCTGTTTCCATGGTCTTTAAATTATTTAATAATTGTTAACATAAAGCTTGATGTGTATATAAACCATTTTGACATTTGCCAAGATATTTTCCAATAATTTTTGAAATGCTCTCACCTGTATTGTAAGCTCTTGCCTAAAGTATACAAAAAGAAATGTGCTGTTCACCCAGTAGTAATAAAGTCAACATCACCCATCTTATCAAGTCAGAGTTGCTTACTCTGTGGAAAACTGTACTTTGCTCTTTATGTCATTCTGTTGAATTGTTGGCCAAAATTGCTTTCATTGCAAGTTTGTTGGAACTTCATCAAAACTGATTATCATATTCAAAGGTATTATTTCACATATGGATAATGGTGTTGATTTCTAGAGTTACAATTTTAACTCAGCATAAATAAAATAATTAAAAAACCTTTATATAGGTACAAAATTAGTACTACTCATGTATAATGCACATTGTTATTTTTCCCAAAAAAAATTGGGCAAAAATTTTCTCATTATACCCTGCAAAATAAGGTATATAAATGTTTTTAAAATTTTTATGCCCATAAGGTAAGTGTTACATGAAATTTCTTATACCAAACTATGTTAAAATTCATGCTAATATTTCTTCATAATACAAAATTAAGTACCTAAATATAAAAAAATAAAGTTAAAAATTACAATAAAAATATTTTTTCTGACATTTTTGGCCAAAAATGTGGGTTTGCATTATACATTGGAGAGAATTATAAATTACAATATGGAGAAGAAGGCAAGATGGCGACTGGAGAGGAGGTCTCTAAAGCCTCTCCCAGAAAATACAATTGAACGACTGGCCAGGAGCAAAGAAAGAGGACCCTGTGTGACAAAATGACTGCTGAGAAATTCACAAATCGCAAGTAAACACCTGAAGGTTGGCGAGAAGGGGGCGAGTCGGGGAGAGGGAAGGGAGCAGAGACAGAACATAATCACTGCTGACTATTAGGGACTGCAACAGAACACAATCGCTATTGACTATTCGGAGCTGCGCAGTTTGGGGGAGGGGAGAGGCCACATGGGAGCTGGACTTTGGAGCTGAATGCTGGGGATGGAGTTTGGGAGGCAGCCTCTGGAACTTTTGAGTGGTAGAAAGGCTGAGCGAGGACTCTGAACTACAAAGATGACACCCCAGCTCTAAGCCCCCTGGAGACCTACGCAGGGCTGCAGTTCCTGTTCCAAGCCTGCTGCAAAGGTGAACCTGCTGTCTCAGGCTAGGCCAACAGCTTTGGACTTATGGAGCATGCATTTCCTCTTGCACCCCAGGAGTCTGAAGGCAGTGTGACCCCGTAGACAACCAGATGCTGAATCAGGGCTGGGAAGAAGGACTTATTCCATAGCATTCACCTGAGACAGCAGAAACAAGCCTCAGAACAGCTTCCCCAGCAAAGGGCAGAAGGCAGAGCCGCCCTTGGAGTGCCTTTTCTTGGTCTCTCCCCAGGATATATGCGCATAGCCTCCAAACGCAGCAGGAGATCAGAAACAAGAAACAAACAGCGACCTCTCCCCCAAAACTTGACCCCCAGTGACACCTAGGGTCTGCCCTACAGCAAGGCACCACAAAAGCAATAATCTGGGCACTAAACATAAAGCCCTCATGTCAAAGAGGAAGAACACAGAGGACAGGATGAGCTCCTTAAAAACTAAAACTCCTCAGAAATGACATGAAATTTACCCAGAAGACAGCTTGTCAGAACTGGAAGGGTGTGATTTAAGTGACAGAGAATTTAAAGCAGTCATTCTAAAGGCTGTGAGAGATATGAAAACCTATTGGCAGAACACTATAGCTGAGATAAATAATATAAGAAGGATATAAATGACACAAAAAGGAACTATCTGAACAAAAAGAACAATTTAACAAAGATATTCAAAACATAAGAAAGATTAAGACAGAAATACGAGAAATAAATTATACGATTAAAGAAGTGAGAAGTGAAATAACTGCCATAGGAAACAAGACCAACCAGATGGAGGAAAGAATTAGTGATACTGAAGATCAGAACATGGAAACAGCTCCGAAAGAGGAAGAGAGAGAATATAGAACGAAAAGGATTGAAAGAACTCTGCAAGAACTATCCAACTCCATGAGACAGAAAAACATCAGGATAATAGGAATAGAAGAAGGGGCAGAGCAATCTACAGAGAGCATACTCAAACAAATCGTAGATGAGAAATTTACAAACATATGGAAAGTTCTGGAACCCAAATTCAAGAAGAAAACAGGACCCCCAGATACCTGGACTCCAACAGATCTTCTCAAAGACACATGGTACAAAAGATGTCCAAAGCTAAAGACAAAGAGACAATTCTCAAGGCAGCCAAGGAAAAAAGAACTATAACCTTTAGAGGGAAACCCATCAGGCTGACATCAGATTTCTTAGCAGAAACTCTACAAGCCAGGAGAGAGTGGAACCCAATATTCAAAAATTTAAAAGAGAGAAACTTCCAGCCTAGAATAAATTATCCAGCAAAATTATCTTTCAGGTATGAAGGTGGAATAAAGACCTTCTCAGACACACAGAAGCAGAGGGAATTTGCCAGCATGAGGCCAGCACTCCAAGAAATACTGAAGGAGGCTCTTCAGCCTGAAACAAAATATCAGGAAAAATGGAATAATTTTGGGGCAACAAGAAGGAAACAAAAATAAACAAAAAAACAAACAAACAAAAACAAAGAAAGAAGTAAGTAATGGCCACAGGAAATCCTTACATATCGACAATCACTCTAAATGTTAATGGACTGAATGAACCAATAAAAAGACACACAGTAGCAGACTCGATTTAAAAACAGAACGCATCCATATGCTGTCTCCAAGAAACACACCTCAGCTGTAAGGACAAACACAGACTCAGAGTGAAAGGATGGGATACAATACTCTAAGCAAATGGTAACCAGAGAAAAGCAGGAGTTCCCAAACTGATATCTAATGAAATAAACATCAGGGTAAAAAACATACTAAAAGACAAGAATGGGCATTACATAATGATAAAAGGCACAATGCAACAGCAAGAAGAGTTGACACTAATCAACATATTGCTCCCACTAGGATGCACCAAAGTAAACTAAAAACTACTAACAGACTTGAAAGGAGAAACTGATGAATACACAATCATAGTGGGAGACTTAAACACCCCGCTAACAGCCATGGACAGATCATCCAAACAGAAAATAAATAAGGAAATAACAGCTCTAAATGACACATTACAGCAATTGGACATAATTGACATTTACAGGACACTTCATCCAGCGAAAAGAGACTAAACCCTCTTTTCTAGTGCGCATGGAACACTCTCAAGAATAGACCACATGCTGGGACACAAAAGTAGACTCAGCAAATTCAAGAAGATTGAAATGATACCAAGTGTATTCTCAGACCACAAAGCTTTGAAATTGGAGATCAACTGTAAAAGGAAAGCAGAAAAAAACACACATATACATGGAGATTAAACAACAGCTTATTTAAAAAGGACTGGATAAAAGAAGAAATAAAAGATGAGATTAAAAAATATATAGAAACTAATGACAATGAAAATACAACATATCAGAATTATTGGGACACAGTGAAAGCGGTAATAAGAGGGAAATTTCTATCATTACAGGCCTATACTAAGAAACAAGGAAAAACACAAGCAAACACCTTAGCATCCCAACTTAAAGAACTAGAAAAAGACGAGCAGACAAAACCCAAAGTCAGCAGAAGGAAAGAAATAATAAAAATTAAAGCAGAGCTAAACCAGTTAGAAAATAGAAGGACAATAGAAAAAATTAATATTATGAAGAGATGGTTCTTTGAGAAAGTCAACAAAATTGACAAACCCCTGGCGAGACTAATCAAAGGACGAAAGGAAAGGACACAAATATCCAAAATTAGAAATGAAAGGGGAGAAATTACCACTGATACCACAGAAATACAGAGGATTATAAGAAAATATTATGAAGGACTTTAGGCAATGAAATTTACCAACCTAGAAGAAATAGACAAGTTTCTAGAAACTTATAGCCTACAAAGACTTAACCAAGAAGAACTGGATAATCTAAATACACCAATCAATAGCAATGAGATTGAAATGACTATCCATAATCTCCCTAAAGGCAAAAGCCCTGGAACAGATGATTTCACCAACAAGTTCTACCAAGCATTCAAAGAAGAATTAACGCCTATCCTCCTCAGACTCTTCCAAAAAATTGAAGAGAAGCAATACTTCCTAACTCATTCTATGAGGCCAACATTACTCTAATACCAAAGCCTGGCAAAGACAACACAAAAAAAGGAAACTATAGACCAATATCTCTGATGAACACAGATGCAGAATAGAATACAACAATGCATCAAAAAGATCATACATCATGATCAAGTGGGATTCATCCCGGGAGCACAAGGATGGTTCAACATACGAAAATCAATCAATGTGATACACCACATAAACAAAATCAAAGATAAAGACCATATGGTCATTTCAATTGATGCAGAAAAAGCTTTTGACAAGGTACAACATCCATTTATTATCAAAGCACTAAATAGAATAGGTATAGAAGGAAAGTATCTCAGCATAATAAAGGCCATATATAACAAGCCTTCGGCTAACATCATACTGAATGGGGAAAAGCTTAAGCCTATTCCCCTAAAATCAGGAACAAGACTGGGATGCCCCCTGTAATCACTGCTATTTAATATAGTACTGGAAGTTCTAGCCACAGCAATCAGGCAAGAGAAAAAAATAAAAGTTATCCAAATTGGGAAAGAAGAGGTCACATTGTCACTATTTGCAGATGACATGATCCTTTATGTAAAAAATTCCAAAGATTCCACCAGAAAACTATTAGAAACAATAAATGAATATAGTAATGTAGCAGGATACAAAATCAATGTAAAATAATCAACAGCATTCCTGTACCCAAACAAAGAATCCACAGAAAAAGGAATGAGGGAGTTAAATCCCTTTGCTATCTCAACAAAAAGAATGAAATGTCTGGAAATTAACTTAACAAAGAACCTGACAGACTCATACAGGGAAAACTATAAGACACTTTTGAAAGAAATTGAAACAGACCTTAAGAGGTGGAAAAATATCCCCTGTTCATGGATAGGAAGATTTAACATTGTTAAAATGGCCATTCTTCCCAAAGCAATCAACAGATTTAGTGCAATACCCATCAAAATCCCACAGTCATACTTTCGTGAAATAGATAAAATAATTAGTACATTTATATGGAACCATAAAAGACCTCGACTTGCCAAAGCAATACTCTATAAAAAGAATAAGGCTGGTGGCATTACATTCCCTGACTTCAATTTATATTACAAAGCATCAATGGTCAAAACAACCTGGTACTGGTAGAAGAACAGAAATATAGACCAATGGAATAGAACTGAAAACCCAGAAATAAACCCACAAATTTATGGACAAATAATTTTCGATAAAGCAGCAAAAAACATACAATGGGGAAAAGACAGCCTCTTCAGTAGGTGGTGTTGGGAAAACTGGAAAAACATATACAAAAGAATGAACCTGAGCTGTGAACTCTCTCCATATACAAAAATTAACTCAAAATGGATTAAAGACCTTCATGTAAGACCTGCAACAATAAACTGTATAGAAGAAAACATCGGTACTAAAATTATAGAGCTAAGACTCAAGGAAGACTTCATGAACCTGACCTGAAAGTAAGAGAAGTAAAAGCAAAAATAAATGAATGTGACTATGTCACACTAAAAAGTTTCTGCACCACAAAGGTAACCATCAACAAGGCAAAGAGACAGACAACTGAATGGGAGAAAATATTTGCAAATAATGCATCAGAGGGGTCTAATATCTAAAATATATAAAAATAACTAATATGACTTAACAACAAAATAACAAACAACTGAATTAGAAATTGGGCAGAAGAACTAAACAGACAATTAATTCTCCCACGAAGCAATACAAATGACCAGCAGACATATGAAAAGACACTCATCCTCATTAGCTATCCAGGAAATGCAAATCAAAACCACATCTGTTAGAATGGCTATTATCAACAAGACAAGGAATAACAAGTGCTGGAGAGGATCTGGAGGAAAAGGAACTCTATCACCCTGCTGGTGGGAATATGAATTGGTACAATCACTGTGGAAGATTGTGTGGAGGTTCCTCAGAAAATTGGGAATGAAGTTACCATATGACCCAGCAATCCCCCTTTGGGGGATTTACCCTAAATACTTGAAAACCTTTGCCCACAAAAACTTATGTACCCCTATGTTCATTGCAGTGCTGTTCACAGTGACCAAAACATGGAAGCAACCAAAGTGCCTTGCGACAGATGACTGCATAAAGAAGCTGTGTTACATATACACAATGGAATATTACTCAGCTATAAGAAAAGAAGAAACATTGCCATTTTCAATAAAATGATGGACCTGGAGATCATCATGCTTAGCGAAATAAGCCTGACAGAAAAAAACAAAAACCTGTATGACTTCACTCATATGCAGAATATAAAACTGAAAGCAACAAAGAAAAAAATGAACAAACAAATAACCCATGGACACAATCCATGGCTTAACATTTATTTGGGGATGAGTGGGGAAGGGAGGGGAGAAGGGGGAGGGGGTGTGAGATGGGGTTGGGGGAGCTAAATATATGGTGATGGAAAGAAGTTACATTAGGTGGTGAAGTTCTTATACAACAAGTTGACAATGCACTGTAGAATTGTATGCCTGAAACCGATATAATCTTTGCTAACAGATGTCACCCTGATAAGTCTAACAATAAAAATAAATTAAAAAAAAAAACTTTCTAGGTAGCCATTCTTTCCCCCTTTCTTTTAAGAATGTCATTTGGGCATAAAATGAAGCCTACATTGGCATTGCATCTCTTGACCCTGGTTTTAAATCTACCTCCATGGTGACACTAACCAAGGTTCGGGGCTGGCACTTAGGGACATAGCGTACATACCTGTCACACAGAGAAACGTGGAGTGGGTGTTCACATTGACTATGTCTTCACCAATGTCCTGTCTGGAGCTCTGCAGTGACTAGGACCAGCAGCTGTTGTGGAAGCATCAATGCCCTTCTGTCCACCTGACCTTGATTTTCCAGATCAGGAAAGTGCTGTCAGTACAGACCTTAACTAGGTGACATTACATTCCTTTGGAGGCCTTGGAATAAACCCTAGTCTTAGTTGCTGTTTTCTCCAGATCTCAGCTATCCACCCTTGGCCTGGGTTGTGAACTTGACCAGCCCCTCCTTGGCTTCTAAGATGTTGTCAGTCAGCTATTGCTCAGGGCATGACCTCCTTAGGTGAACACCACCACAACTAGCACACACACACACACACACACACACACACACACACACACACACACACGGAGTGGATGAAAGACTATTATGGTGGAATCAGAGGCCTGGCCTGTTTTGGCCTTGACTTTTCTGGTTCTCCTTGTGTTACCTTTGGCTTTCTCTGGAAAATAGTCAGAGGCTTCTGGAGTGAGCTCTGAACAATACCTAAAGTAAGAAAATCGTTTTCAAATACATGTTTTTCTGAGGCAACTCTGTGGAACCTGAAGACAAAACAAAAGTAAAATTACTACATCAAATATTTTAAATCACGTTAGCTGGGCAAGATCTTCTGCAAAGTCTGGCTGCCTGGTTACCTAAGCTTTAAATTCCCTTTGGATTCATGATAAGAAAGCAAGGTCACTGGATAGGGTTCCCTACCTAAACTTCCTGCTAAGTTAAAACTTCTCTATGGGCACTCTGGGTTTGTGACTGCTCACCCTTTACTCCATGTGATGTTCATACACAGGTGAACTTCAGCAAAGCACAGCAAACCCCACATACCAGGAAGGCATGGGTGTTGCTGAGGCCCTAACTTTGAGGATCCAGGGTTGAGCTCAGACCTGGCACCTACTTCTCACCAGTGATGTGACACTGGACAAACATTTTCTATTAGGGTCTTCCTAGTCTTCAACCTGCATAGTGTTTTTTATTCTAGCAGATACTTCACAGGCTGTCATTAGACTTAGATATACCTGTAGTGCATGGTAATCCTGCGCTGATATCAGAGGGGCTCAGACCCAATGTAACAATGGGGTGATAATGGGAAAGCTGAGCAGAGCACTGAACGCAGTGCCCTCAGTTTTGTACATCTCTGGCATCCAGTGACTTTCACTTACCCTCCTGCTTCTTTCCAAGGATTTTTGAAATTTACATAAATCCCAACATCATCTCCTTGAGCATAGAATGTTCCAAGTCCTCCATTTGTGTTTAGTTTCTGGTCCAAGAGCCCTTTCTCAGACTATGTTCTGGGCAGTCTCACAGTGGCTGCCAGTGTGCCTACCTCCATGACAAATATCCCTGTGTTAACCTCTTCATTTGAACCTGGACAGATAGTTTGATTGGGGTTTAAAGTATATAATAGAACAAAGTGAAGTGATGGGTGACATTTTTTATACTTAAGTATGAGAATTTTATGATTATCCTGGCTCTCTCTGCCTCTCTGTGTCTCCCATTGTTTCTCTACATCTCTCTGTCATTGTCTTTGTTTATTGGATCCTGTCATTCTCAGTGTTTATTTCTCTTTCCCTTTCCCTCACTGTTTCTTTCTTTGTGTGTCTCTCTCTGTCTCTTTGATCCCATGTCCTCTAAAGGCAGGTCAAATATTACAATTGAGACCTATTAAGCTCCAATGGAATAAACAAACAAACAAACAATATTAATATTAAAATATTGTGGCTCACAAAAAGAAAAGCCTTAGAGTCCTGTTTGAGTTAATCCCACCAGTCCATGCATGATGCTATGGAGAGACCTCACCTAATATGATTCTCAGTTGACAGTGAAGTAGATCCTCCCAGAAGACCTTGAGGCAAAGGCTCCCAGCTCTGCTGAGCTTGGTGACTGATCACAGGGTCTGTGCTGTGGTCCATATTTTCCTGTCAATGATATGCCAGAGGGCTGGGTCCATCCCACAGATAACCAGCATATGCTTGACCCCAAGTCTAGCCTTCTTCTCCTTACCTTTCAGCTCTATTCAGACATCATGACCCTTTCCAAACCTCCTCTTTTGCCAAATTTATTTCTGCCTCCAGTTTCCTGCTCTTTTGAGCTTCCCCACAGAGCATTTTGTTTTTTTTACTTCTGTGGGGATGGCTTCTCTTGCCCTCTGATCACAGCGTGAAGGTCATCATGGAGGCCTTTCGGACACACCTAGATTAGGTGGTTCACGCTACAGAACTGGCTGTTATATCACAGAAATTTGCTCTTGTTATGTGTCCATGTCCCTCTCCAGGCTTTGAGCTCCTGGGGGCAAAATGTATGTGAGTACTTTGAGCACTGCTTAGTGTGAGTACAGCAGCCACCAAAGCTGAAAAATTTTTTGAAAAGTTCTCAGAACACCCTCTATTCTGTAAGCAGCTTACATTGTAAACATGAATTCTAATAATTGATGGTGCATATGGTTAAGAGGCAAGAAACACACAGAATGACCCCTTGTATTACTCACATCTTGGGTAATTAAGCATAATGGGGACAGTTTGTTCCCTAGTCATCAACTGTGGTACTTCAGCTAAAGGCAGGAAAACTTGAAATCAAAATGCACTCTCGTGTCTGGGGTTCTGAATCATTTTCGTACACCGGAGACAAGGGGGTGAAGGGCTGGGCCTAGAGACTGTAGGTGATTGTGAGGAACCCCAGGAGTGGATCCCCCTTCCTTCTTTTTCTCTCCTGTATGACTCTATACAGTTCAGTCACCTGAGCCTGGGCAATGACTCCACCCACTTCTAAATGAGGGCCCTAAGACTTCAACAACGCTGGTCTGGCCCCTGGTTCCTGGGCCAGTGTTCCAGTGTTCTGCATCATTTTTGCATGACCAAGAAATTTTAGCCTCCACAATGCCCTCTGCTTCCAAAAACCTCTAGAGAGTAGAAAACATTTGCCAGAGACTCAGAACACTGGGTCCTGATAGAAAACAAGTGAAAACATGCCCTTCTGCAGGCTGTGAGAATTTTGCTGTCACCGGGTTCTATTCACATTATCTTACAGAGAAGAAAGATGGGGTATTCTCTTCTGAAACCCAATTACATTGACTGTGTCTGCCCTTAGTTAGAGCTTCAAAGAATGAAGACACAGAAACTGACCTTTGTTTTCTTCAGGTGCCCAGGAATGATGCTGGTTCAGGCTAACCACTTGGCACTTGGCTCTTTCAGCCCATCAGCTTGGCAAATCTCCCCTTCCTATCTATGGGCAGAGGGCATGATGCCCAGAGACTGGGTGTTCCTGCAGAATGACAGAGCTGCCTCCAACCACTTTATTTTGTTCATCTAATAACCTCTTGAGTATCATTTGTACCCCCAGGTGGGCAGTCATTATGTGTGTGTGTGTGTGTGTGTGTGTGTGTGTGTGTGTGTGTGTGTTACGTGTGTACGTACACTCTTTTTGTATGGGGATGCTAAGAGAAAAAAACACACCATGAGAGGATGCCTCAGTATATCAGAAATTTTATTTTTGAGGTAAACACCAAGACTGGTTGAACCAGCGCCCAGGGTCAGATCTGGGACAATGTCATTGAAGTACACACTGGGACCATAACAAGGGCCTGGTTTGTCAGCTGTGTACAATGGAGTCATGGTAATTCTGTCATAGGGTGTTAAAAGTAGTATTGATACACCACCTACTATGATGCCTCCCTCATAGAAATCTCATGATCAATGCTACCTGACATTAGTGTTACTTTTTTTAGTAAAAATCTGAATAGGACAGGAGGGTCAGGCACCAGCAGTATCCTCAAGGGTTCAATGTATATGAGGAATTTTTTAAAGAGGAAGGAAAGTTTTGTAAAAATGAAGTAAAATGTTTTCATGCTTTGAAATAAATCTATGTGCTTGCTTACAATTTTTGGGTCTGGCTCTTTGAAGTGAAGCTGAAGATGGAATATGTGCACCTGTAGAGGCTGTCATTAGCTCATGAAGAAAAAGCTGAGATTTATTCTTTAGGGCAATAATATGCTCAGGCTTCTCAGTGTCACCTTGGTTCCCTGCACAGTGCGGGGCACTCAAAACATTTTTGGAACTTAGTAAAAACTCAGGTGTTGCTCTATGGCTGACCAGCAGACGTCTCCTGAGACAGGGCTCCCACAATCTTAGTGTTCTGAGAGAGAAGGAATGAGAATGAGCTCATCTTTGCTCAGGTGCATGAGGTTTAAAGGTGACTAAGGGTTCTGGGGGTTTGAATGCTTCAGAAGCACTTGGGATATCATAGGACACACAACTGATAGAGCCACTCTGTGTCCACCTGGCTTTCCCACCCAATGTCAAGCTGTGTGGGACTCATAGCTGCTGTTGTAGTTTTCCAGGCGGGGAGGAGCCATCAGTGCCCTGTGTTTTGTGGTCATTTGAAAGAAATTCTTCTGCTGCCCAAGCCCGGCTGAGCTCCATGGTCTTCAAAACTCTATTTATGCTTCACAACTTAACACTGGGTATTTGGAGTCTCCATCTTCCCAGAGTGGCCAGGAGTTCTATGAGCCCTGGCAGCCAGCGCTGGGGTCATGGCTGAAATAGGATAACCAGGAAAGAAGAAACTGCATGTGTGTGGTGGCTCAAGTAAGTTGACCCAGATTGTGCAAAAGGATGTGAGCACTTGGATTTGAGGTGTGCTTCCTTGGAGATTCTGGAAGTTATGGAACCCAGTGGCTGACAGGGTTCTTCATTCTCCACCCAGCTTCTCTTAACAAAACTTTGACTTTTGTAAACTGGTTGTTGTGAAAAACTTTCAAAACCCATTTGCACAAAAATGGTGGCAACTTGGGGCTTTTTTTTTTTCTTGGAGCACATTTTGACAGAGTCAAAGACCACACTTTTTAACAGGGTTGTACTCAGGAAAGGTAAAAGAGCAATAAAATTGAAGTCTATGTGAGGGCATTCACATCTTAAAAGGCTTTATGTAGGACAGCAGTTCTCAACCTGTGAGTCGCGACCCCTTTGGGGGTCGAACGACCCTTTCACAGGGGTCACCTAAGACCATCAGAAAACACATATCAGATGTTTACATTATGATTCATAACAGTAGCAAAATTACAGTTATGAAGTAGCAATGAAAATAATTTTATAGGAGTCATCACAACATGAGGAACTGTATTAAAGGGTCGCAGCATTAGGAAGGTTGAGAACCACTGATGCAGGAGTTGGAGGCTGGTGTTTCATTCTCTGAGATTTGGTCTCTTGTCTCTGGTGTTTCTCTTTTTAGTTATACTGAGATAATTAGGAATTCTTTGTTTAGAGAAGGTGCCCCAAGAAGCTGAAGTTGGTGATTACTGCTAGGGGTTTGCAGGTTTAGCTTTGCAAAATGCTTGCCATGGCAGAAATTGTGAACTTGGCTAAAGGTGGCATGCCCTCTTCAAACTGCTCCCCCAAGGTACACAGACAGCCTCAGGCATCTTCACTTCATGAATTTCATGGGTTTTTAAACAATGGACATTGGCGTCCTCTGGCAGAAGTTGGGGAGAGAGTGGAAGGAGAAATTAGCTTTTGCTGGGTTGGTGGCATGGGTGATGTTCATAGCAATACTATGGGTTACAAGTTGTCGGGACCCAGTTTCTTCTGAAAATGCAGCCAGACAAGAGACAATGAAATACAAATAAGGCACCAGTGCAAACATTAGTTATGCTTACATAATTGTCTACATTTCTGCCATGAAGTATAGCTGGTTGTTTGTATAAACATAAATCTCATAACAATTTATAGTCCATGTCAATATTGAAAATATATTTTTATTCTAAATTTGTGGTTATTTAGGTTAGACATAAATGCATACAAGTTATTCCTGGTAGCAATAGTTGTAATTTTAGTGCCAACAATTGTTTTGTTTTTAAAATTATATGATAGGTATCAGTGTGTATATTATAAACATTATATGTTCAAAATAATCTGAAATGATTCTTATTCAATTATTTTGGGCTCAATATCCTCTGGTAATTTTCATATAAATTTCAATATCTTCTTAGGTTTTAAATACAGTCACACTTTTTTTTGGAGATGGTAGTTATTATATAGTTTTATAAAAATAATCTGGAGGGTTTCGTGGTGGTGTAGTGGCTAGGCTTCAGCTCTCTCAATGCCATGGCCTTGGATTGATTTCCAGTCAGGGAACCACCCAAAACACAAAAGAAAGAAATAATCTGTGTCATATTTTTAAATTAATATTTACCATACTATATTTCATTATGTAGTAGATTTTTTCTCTTGTTAATTATATATCCCATGTTAGAGTGGATAAGCAATAAAATTAGCTAAATTCTTTCATTTCAAAGGAACTGTACATTTACACACTCCATTTTGTTACAGTTGTTCACCAATAAGTATCTGAAATTGTAAACAGGTTCATAGTTTTTGAAAAAGGAACACACTTTTAAGAAGTCATCCCAAAGTAATAAACCACTCTTAGGTGACTATTAGAAGTGAGATATTCCTATGTGCATTACATATTACAGTAAAAAGTCAGAAACTATATCAAACATCATTGACAGAAAAAAAGTGACATGATTTTTTTCTCAATTAAATTCTATGACTCTAGGAAAAATATATCAAAAAGAGCTATGAGACAAAATACTCCAGGACCAGAACATAATGTAGTCATTAGATGAGATGGCACTTGGATCATTGCAAAGTGTTTTTAGAGATTATTCTTTGTTGAGTCATTGCTGGACACCAGTGGGAGTTAGTGCATGAAAAGATTTTCATTAAAATCCCTTTTTAGTGGCTTAAGGTTTCAGTGCTGGCACTGTCAATGCTGTGGCCTGGGTTCAAGTTCCAGCCAGGGAACTACCCACATGTAAAAAAAATCAAAACATCCCTTTTTAACTTTGTAGTGCAGACAATTTTATATGGGTGTGTGTGTGTGTGTGTGTGTGTGTGTGTGTGTGTGTGTAAATATATATAATTTTAAGTGTATATATACATATATATATAATTTTAAGTGTATATATATAAATTAATATAATTATTTTATATATATATTTTCTTAAAATTATTCCTGAATATGTAGTGCTATACAATTTGATAGTGCTTTTAGGTTTCCAAACAACATAGTGAATATACATTGATTTACCTCACAAAGTGATCAATATTATAAGTCTTATAATTCTTCTGACACTGTACAAAGTTATCACAATATTATTGACTATATTTTGTATGCTGTACTTTACATGCCGGTCAGAGGTATATTTTCAATAAAATACGCAGAAAGTGTGTGTCCTCCTTCATTTCCTAAACTTCACTGAGCGACTTTACCTTTCATATGATTTACTTAAAAGAGAAATGTGTGGAGATCAGTGAGAAGTGTTATAGAAACAGTCATAGAAGTTATAAATAAGACTACTTTATTAGTGACTAAGCAATGCCTTATATGCACTCCCTCAGTTCCCTTTGTAGAAAATTGTGAAACGGAGTTCAAATGCAGAGTCAAGCTAAACTGTAAAACATACTGAAAGCTAGGGAAACAGTAGTTTTACAGGTTTATTTACATGCCCAGTGCCACAGAGCTGGTAAAAGGTATAATAGTATTTCTACGCATGTTTTTTGATATAAAGGTAACAGCTTGAGAGTGGTTGCTTCACTTATAATTAACAGCATCTCTGTACATTTATCAGTCTTCTGCCAATACCAATTCATGCTGGCAATTTAATGTATTTACAAAAGGCTTCATTTTACATATTTAATATTCAATTTATCTGGGATTTCAAATTTTAAATCAATAATAAACACTTCAAATGAAAACAATGTAAATTAATATGTCACTTCAAAATTTACATGGGCTGACAAAAAGTGAAGCTTTTCCATGCTTCTTTTATGAGGAAATTTCCAGAATAAGTATGGCATCAAAAAAACCTATGTAAATCTTGCTAAAAGATGTCACCCCAAAAAAGTCTATCAATAAAAATGAAATAAAAAAGGAGAGGAATAGATTTTGGTTACCAGGGGCTTGGGACAGAAGAAGTGCGGAGTGAAGGGTGTGGGTGAGAAATTTTGCTTTGGGAGATAAAATGTTTTACAACGTGATAGTGACAATGGATGATCTAAATGCTCATGAATGTATACCTTATCATGATAATTATTAAATTTTTACTATAATGAATTTAACACCTTAATGTAAGAGATTACATCAATGTGGAAAAATTAAATTCTAGAACAAAAACAAAGAATGACAATAAAAGACAGAAAAAAAAACAGTGTGGTCTTATGAAAGATAGAATTGAATGTATTGTACAGAAACAGTACAAAAGGGCATTCCAGATTCAGCCACCACTGCAGAAATGCTGGGACTAATGACATTCCCAGGTTTTCTGAAAACACCAGAGCTGATGCAAGTGACAGCTCATCTTCCAGGAGTGCTGAGTCCTTTGCTAGACCTAGGTCTATTCCAGGACCTGCTCCAGACACCTGCCCACCACCTTAGAGCTACAGGTCTATCTTATGGTGATAGATCTGCAACTCTGTCACCCTTAGATAGACCTGCAGCTCTGAAGGAGCTGCTTTGTGTAAGCACTGCTCAGTGTCAAGATGTTCCTATGACGTTGGCTGGCTCCTGCCCCTTCAACAGGCTGCTCAGGAGACATAAGCGCAAGTTGTGAGCTGTGTTGTGATTCCTGAGCTTAATCTGCAGGGGGACAGGAGCAAAAATGACCCACGTCTTCTTTCCAGGTGTATTCCAAACCCAGGACCCATTACTGAAGACCTCAGAGGAGCCGCCTTCTTTGGGTGTAGGCCCAGATGTCAATCTGAGTCTCTTTTTTTCACCTAGTCAACTGCCAGTTTCTGGGAGTCCTCCTTGCATATGTGGCAGTGAGCTATCCCTGTGGGTTCACATGCACCACCCACAGGTCATTCTGACCCAGAGGTTTTGCCCCACTTGGATCCAAGACTTTGGGCTGGGTCAGCAGAAGTTTAACTTGGCACTCCATGTCAAGGCCTTATGATATGACCTGTAAGCAGTCCCATAAGTTTATCCTGAGGAGTGACCAGCTCGTGTCCAGGCTGGTGGACTTGCCTGGCCATTTCTGAGCATGGTCTTAAAAATGCCATTATGGTGACACTCACCAAGGTTCTGTGCTTGCCCTTGGTTAGCATGATGTATCTGCCTTTCATGCAGAGAAACATAGAATGTGTGTCTCCATTTACAAGGGGATCACTGGTGTTTTGTCTGAATCTCTGCAGTGACAGTGTCCAGTAGCCAATGTGGAGGCATCACAGTCATTCTACCTACCTGATCTTGAGCTATTAGAACAGGCACAGGCAGTTTTAGCACAAACCTCACCTCCATAGAATAAACCCCAGGCAGAGTCTCTCTGTCCTCCACATCCCAGCCAACCAAACTTGACCTGAGTGTGAACTTGACCATCCCCCTAGGCTACTGAGTCTTACTCAGCCAGCTTCTGCTCAGGGCGTGCCCTTTTATGGTGAACACCCCAACCCCCTATACCACACACACACACCCATACATAGGGAAGAAACATAAGGCTTTCAAAGTTAGATCAGAGAACTGGCCTCTCCTGGTCTTGACTGCCCTCAGTATCTTTGTGTTACCTTTTCCTTGCCCTCAAAATTGCCAGTGGTGTCTTTAGTGAGAACTGAATAATATATGAATCAAGAAAATGAGTTTCAAAAACAGGCTTTCCTTAAGCCACACACACTGTCCCTGGGCACAGAACAAGTAGACATTTTACTACATTGAATGCCTCCAACCACGTGAGCTGTGTGAAGATTTGTTTAGAATGTGGCTGCCTGGTTACCAGGGCTGCAAGTTTTGTTGGGTTCTGTGATCAGAAATGAGGTCACTATCTTGGGTATCCTAACATGGGTATCATCTTAAGACAATGGCTCTCTAAGGCTTCCCTGGGTTGGTTATTACTCACGATTTACCCCATGCGAAACGCATACACAGCCACACCAGCATGGCCAACCTCACACACCTGGAAGGACTGTGTCTTGCCGCACCCCTAACATTGATGATCCAGAGCTGAGTTAGGACCTGACATTATTTTGTCACCAGCAATGTGATTGTGGCCAAACTTATATATTTAGTATATTTATATTGTAAAATTATATTTAGTATATTTAGGCCCTTCCTAGTCTCCCATGAGCTCAGGCACAGATATAACAATGGGGTGATAATGATAATGCTGAACAGAGCATTCAACACAACGCCAACAGGACAGGCTGGGTCTGCTCTGTTATCCAGTGACTCTCGCTGACCCTCTTTCTTGTGTTTCAGGAGAGTTGAAACTAACTGAAATCTCAACATCATCTTGTTGGGCATAAATGTTACACAGACTTGCTTTATATTTGGTGTCAGGTCAAAGCACCTCATCTTGGCCTATGTGCTGGTCAGCCAGACAGTGACTGCCAGTGTGCCTACTTCCCTATTGAACATCCCTGTGCTAGCCCCTTTTTTTTGAAGCTGGATAGAATTTGTGACTGGGGTATAAAATATTTAATAAAATAGGGCCAAATGATGGGTGTCATTTTTATCAATAAGTAATGAAGTTAAAGACTCTGCTTGCTTTCTCTGGGTCTGCCTTTGTTTCTCTGATTCTCTCCCTGTACTTTTCTCTGACTCTGAACCTGTCTCTTTCTGTACATATGTGTCTCTTTGTCTGTTTCACTGTTCATATTTCTTTGTGTCTCTCTCTGTCTCTTTGATTTTATGTTCACTAAAGGGAGAGTCACCTATAATGATCTGCCGTATTAAATCCTAGTGCAAAACAAAAACAAAAACAAACAATAACAAAATATTGCCACCAACAGAGAAGAAACCCTGAGATCTCAAGTGAAGCTGAATCTTGCCAGGTTATGGGTGATGTCACTGACAAATCCCACCTAATGTATGCCTCAGTTGACAGTGAATCTCAGCCTCACTGATGACCTTGAGTAAGAGGCTCCCAGCTTTGGAGAACCTGGGGCCTTATCACAGAGACAGATTTGGTCCATGTTTGTTTCCATAAGTGCTATGTGAGGGGACTGCAGTTACTTTGCAGACAACCAGGACGTTCTTGAAGCCCAGGTCTGGACCTGCCTTCCTTACCTTCTATCTCTCTCCAGCCACCAGGAAAATTTTTAACCTCCTCTCTGGACAAATTTATTATATTTGTGCTTTAAGTTTTAGTACCTTTGAGCTCCCCCACACTGGCAAACTGTTTAATAACTTCTGCAGGCAGGCCTCCTCTTACCCTCTGATTACAGTTCTAATGACATGCTGGAGGCCTTTCGGACACACCTAGACACTATAGTCCTACCCATAGGAGTCACTATTCTCTTTCACATTTATTAGCTCTCATGCTGCATCTATGCCTCTCTCTTTGTGTTCAGCTTTTGAGGGGCTAAGGCCATGTGGGTACTCTCAGTCTTTATTAGATTGAATGCAGCAGGCACAAAAGCTGAAAAAAATTGTGAAAATATCTGAGAACTCCCTCTAGTCTGTGATCAGCTCATATTGTAATCATGGATGCTAATAAACAACGATGTACATTGCTCAGAGGCCAGAAAATTTCAGAATGACCCCTTGTGTTTCTTAATTCTTGGGCCATTGTGCACAATGGGAACAGCTTGCCCCCTGGTGGTCAGGCTCAGTAATGCAGCTCCAGGCTGGAAATCCTGAAGTCAAAACACACTCCTGTGTTTGGTGTTTTCAAAGTTTTTGGTACACCTAGGACCAGGGGGAAAAGGGGCTGGGCCTACAAGCTCCAGAAAAATGTGAGAAATCCCAGCAGCTGCTCTCCCATCCCTCTTTCTCTCCACTCTTCTGGTGTTCCCAGTTCAGTCTCAAGGGCTCTAAGCTAACCTGTGCAATGATTCAACCCACTTCATAATGAAGACCCTGAATTTTTAACAAGGTTGGTCTTGTTCCTTATTTCTTGGACAGTGTTCCAACGTTCTGCCACATTTCTGGACAACTCAGGACCATTAGCCTCCAACATGCTCTCTGCTAGGAAAGACCTTTAGGGTATAAAAACCATTTGCCAGAGACACAGAATACACTGGGTCCTGACAGAGAACAAGTGAATACAGCCATTTTGCAGACTGTGAGCCTATTACTCTCACCAAGTTTATGCACACTATCTTAGAGAAGAGGAAGCTGAGGCATTTTCTTCTGAACCTCTCGACACTGCGTGTGTCTGCTTCTAGTTACAGCTGCACAGGGTGGAGATACTGAAACCACAATTTTTTTATTTCCAGATGCTCATAAATCATGCTGATTCAGGAAGAACCCTGAGCACTTGGCTTATTCTACCCATTACCCTAGCAAATCTCCCCTTCCTATTAATGGTCTCTGGGCACAATGTCCAGAAAATGAGTGGACCTCCATTATGACAGAGCTGCCTTTAACAACTTTTGTCTTTCTGTATAGTAGACTCTTGTGTGTGTATTCCCCTTTGTATGCCCATATGGGCAGTAATTGTGTGTGTGTGTGTGTGTGTGTGTGTGTGTGTGTGTGTGTGTGTGTGCATGCATTTGTGCGTGTATGCACAGAAGTCAAAACACACAATGTGTGTTTGGGAAATCTCAGAGAAAAGATCCAACATGAATCAGTCCTTTAGAATATCAGAATTATTCCCAAAGCAAACCTCATTGACAGGTTTATCCAGGACCCAGGGCCAGATCTAAGACATGGCCATTGAAGTACACAATATTGCTTTGTATGCCCAACACAGGTAGCAATACCAAGGGGGCATGTTGGGGATGCCCCTGAACAATAGTCTTTACCACTCGTATATGCAGGTGAAATCATCCATCATCATCGAGATCACCAATCCTTGCAGCACATCCACCCTAGAATATATTCTGTGATAGGGGAGACATAGACTTTAAAGTGTTGTGGGGGCAATCGCGCTATGCTCAGGGTCAAAACTGCTTCTCTCATCCTGTGAAAAATTGAATCTAGACTCCAGTTATTGACACAAAGTTTATGAACTGTGGCTTAGTTTTTGTATTTACTACTGCAAAGTGGAAATATAGTGCAGCTGAAATTAATGTGAAACCATGGTAATTAGATGAAGAAGAAGTATATTAATATTTAGTATTTCATATAAATATGTAACAAGAATGTGGAGCTTAATGAGATCTAAGAGGGAATTATCAAGCAAAAAAGCAATACACAGTCTTAAAAACTAGGAGAAAAATTTGGGTAAAATTTTAATATTATTCACATTACATTTAAAAATAATTAATGCATTTATCTTACATGACAAAACCTTATCAGTTTGACGCAAGCAATATACTCATAGGACCATTAATCAATAGTGCTCTTAAAAATTTATCATCATAAGTCTTACCATAAATTTACTATATTCTATCACAAATGATGCTGCAAAAGAAAATAGGAGTTATGACTTGAAGGGTACTCTGCAAACCGCTTAACCCATCTCCCTCATTTATAGAGGGAAAATCCAAGGCCTTAAGGCATTCATGGAAAAGCCTGTAAATCCCCAGGCCTCCTGACCAGCTGTTGTCTCCACTTTTACTCCTGGCCTGAAAAATAGTCTTGACTTCCCAAGGCCACTTGGTCACTATCTCAGAAAATGGATCCTTAGTTGATCACATTAAGGCACTAACTTAAACATAGTGAATTGTTGTTCTGTACAGAACACACTCAGTGCACACACAGCCCTCTGTTTTGAATTCCCAAATGCCCACCTACAATCCTTCCCCATACACACCTGATTACCAAATGAGTGAGGTTTCTATATATTGTGACCCTATTTCCTGGGCACCAGAATTTTCATGTTTCCAACATAACTGCTTGGTCTAGGGCTGGCCCCCAGCTCCAAGCAGATACAATGAATCTTCTTTCCTGGATTAAACTCAGGACCATTGTGCTGGACTCTTCCTACTATGGAATGATGAAACATAAAGAATGAAGGTAGTCAGTGACTTCCACATTTTTGCCTTCAGGAGGCAAGAGTGCTGAACAGACACAGAAATGAGAAGCAATGAGATGCTGGCAGCAACTGTAATGTGGGTACTCACCATGCTGCAGGCTTTGCTCTCCAGAGTGCACTCTAATATTGTAGAAAGAAAGCCTCTATTTTGCCAGAATTGGGTATAATTTTTAAAAATATAATAACCAAGGTAAACTCTTAATTTTGTGATCAGTGTTTCTGAGAAAACTGATAATCCTGGCAGTGCACAATAACAGGGCAACAGATAGAATCACATCTGAAAGCCAACTCTTCAGTAGACACAAGAAAGAAACATGTTTTTTGTAGGCTGCTGGGCATAAAGAACCCACCTCTGGGGCCTTGATGTGCCAGTCCACTAAGACAGTTTTGGTCCCCAAATGTAGTTGGAGAAGAAGCCCAAAAGTCAGGGAGAAGAGAAAGGGAGATTGAGATTTCCTTGGAATTTTGACTGTCTTCTTACATTAAAAAATAATACAAATAGTCTGACACAAAGATTTTATTCTTACATATCATGCAAAAGAATTTAAATCTATGCTAACAACTCATATTTGGCTTATATTTTGCTTCTAGGTATCTTGTACTCATCTAAAAATAGAAGAAGGTTTTAAGTAAACTTATTTTTCTAACAAGCAGGCTTGAACTATTACAGACAGGAAGCAAGTAAGTTCCAGTGGCAAAATATCAAGACCATCGCTACTTCTGCTTAGAAGAACTTTATGGAATACCATCTGTTTGTCAGAAAGTAAAATCTGTGGAATACATACTGAATTTATAACATATGAGAGACACTTTTGTTTTTGCTTTTGAACTCAAGCAGGGGTCAGGAGCCAAGGTGGTCCTTCCAGAATCTCCAGAAAGAAGTATGTCTTTACACCCACCTGCAGAGTAGAAGAGTTAGCACTGAGCCAAATTGTTAAACATACTTATTAAAGAGAGATGAGGTTTATCTAGTCAGATTATTTGAGATAATTTGGCTGATGAAGTTTTCTCTTGAATTATTGCTTTCTATGTAGGTGATTAAGTACAACTGCCACTTTTCTTACAGAAAAGATTCAGCAGAATTTTTAAAACGTGCATGAAGGCTGACTGGGGTACAAACTCTGACTCACAGTTGTTTTGTTTTTTTAAATAAATTAATAATTTAGTTTACTTACACTACAATGTTTTTTCAAACAAAGATTGAAACCTGCTTTCTTTTTTTTTTTTTTTTTTTTTTTTTTTTTTTTTTTTTTTTTTTTTTTTGCTTTTTGGTATGTGGGTAGCTCCCTGACAGGGAATCGAACCCAGGCCGCAGAGCTGACAGTGCCAACGCCGAAGCCTTAAGCCACTACACCATCAGGGAACCCCCGAAACCTGCTTTCTAAAAGAGTTTTATTGCTGTCTGGAAAAGCAGCCTAGATAGCACAAGTGCCCATAACTTCTTAATAGCACTGTATCTTGAGCTCCAAGAAGCCTAGTAGGAGTATGCATGCTAGCCAGAAACAGGCCACAGTGAAGGAAATTCACATTAAAAGTCTTTCCACATAATTCAGTAGATAGTGTGTGTGTGTGTGTGTGTGTGTGTGTGTGTGTGTCTGTGTGTGTGTGTTCCAACTTTTTCTTGACATAGATGTGTCACTATTTTGTAAAAAGTTTGGGAAGAGAAGTCACAATAGGTGGTGAAATTATTATACAACAAGTTGACAATGCACTGTGGAATTGTATGCCTGAAATATATGTAAATCTCGCTAACAGATGTCACCCAAAATGTCTATCAATAAAAATGAACTAAAAAATGTTTGGGGACATAGATAATGAAAAATGAAAGGAGAATTAGAAAGCAGGGCTTAGAGTTCAACATGGATTCCTGGGAATTGCACGTTGAAGGATCCTACCTGAAATGACATCTGATCTATATAATGTGGAATACAATTAAACAGAGAAAATAACAATAATTCAGTGTGCCTTTAACTGTATGGAAAAAAACAAAATGACTGGCGACATGGTCAACAGAAATGCTTCTTCCCATAACTAGCTATCTTAATTTTCTTCCAAGGAACAAGGGAAATGCTCGTGAAAATTTACAGAGAACAAAATTGTGGAGTTTTTCTGCATGTGCCCATGGAGGGATCTAGCTAATGAAGCCACAGTAAATGACCCAAGGACTATATGCAACCTTCAAAAAGTATATGCAAAGTGACCCTTTGGGACTTTAGGCAATATACTCTCCATTGAATTGCAGGAGAATTCAATCTTGGTCCTGGAAGCAAAGTGCTGAGAAAAGTCATAAAATCAGTGTGTGAAAAGAATGAAAAAATTATATTCCAAAAAATCATTTAGAAGACAAAAATAAAATATCATGAAGAAAATCTCAGGCAGATCTTTACTCAAAATGAACCATCTTTATCTAATACTGCTTCTCAACTATCGGAACCAGCCGATGAATCGAACAGCCTGAGTGGGGGAGTGAGGATTAATGAAAAGAGACAGAGAAGAGAGTTACCGGGAGGACTCCAGTAAATACTGAAGCGCCGAGTTTATTTTCCACCATCAATATATACATACAGAGTACGTGTGACATAGCAGGAAGAATATGCATTACCTCATTGGAAAGCAGATCATTAACCATTTACCAGAAACCTAAAGGTTCGAGAGAACTCAGGGGGACAGTTTCCCAGGACAATTTTTTCCATTACCCAGATAGTTATCTTTCTTTTGTGTCTCAAGGAACTGGCCATTCTCTCCACATGCCTCAGTAAGTAGTAAGCACCCTCCAGGTGCAGAAAGGAACAATACAAGGAGCACAACAAGTTATGCTTCACTAAAGCCAGCCTGCGTGGCTCCCAACATCTCCCCCTTTTTATTTATTAAAGCACACCTGTGACCCCAGGTGGCAGCGAGAGACAGTGCCTGTCTTAGGCGTTTCCCTTGTAGTAATAACCTTACCCGTCATTGGCATTCCATCATCTTACGATGAAACCCTGTCTTAGGTTGGTTACCCCCAGGGAAATCTTACCCGTCTTTGACTATCCTGCCTTTGCTAAGTCTGGGGGGAGCGGAGGGAAATAAAACAGGCGGCCAGGCTTAAGGCATCGCCCTAAGCTTCATCTCATGGATGTTGGCTTGAATATCCATCATTCTTTTGATGAAATATTTAATGAGGATGGGGAGTAGGCACAGAACCACGCAGACACAGAGGCCAAATGCAAGAAATGCCATAACAGAATGGGTAATATTTGGCATAGAGGGCAAGGAGTTTCTCATCATCTCAACAAATTTAGAGGCAGCTTGAGCTGCATCAAATTTTAAGGGTTCAGCTTCTCTCATATTTTTTATCTCATCATGAAGCCGAAGCATATGTAAAGACAGATTAGCATCATGCCATATTCCTTGAAGATGTAAACGAACTTTATTCCAATCATGTTGACTATTATTATATATCTTAGGGGTAACACATATCCAGTGATATTCAGCATGACATACCAAATGAGATCTGACCTTTATACCTTGAATTTCGTCTCCCAAATATTGAACCATACCATATAAAGCATTCACTTTTTGTTCTAACTTTACATCTATGCTTTCTTGAGTTCCCAAAGCTAAAGTAACATTCTTAGAAAGATCATTAACATAATGAGCATTTTGGATAGTTTGTGAAAGAGCTACAGCAGCAGTAGCAGTAGTTGCAATGAGAGTTACTAAAGCCATTATTCCAGCAACCAAAAGCCCTACAAATCTTTTTGGTCTACTTAAAGCATACTCAATTTCTTTAAAAATCTGCAAGCTTCTTTCAGTATACCAAGGTCCAGAAACATTAACAGGAAGCATAACAAAAGATGGTTGATTAAGTACCACAACACGGGGTCCCATTGGTACCCAAGAAACACAATTAGTCAGATTACAATTAGAACAAGATACATTAAACCTATTTCCCTCAAAGTGGATAATTATATTCCCAATCAGAAGTACATAAGGGGATGGAACACAAGCAGATACATTAACAGTTTTAACAATAGTAGTCCAGTCTCTAGTCCCATCTTTTCTGACACTCACATGACTGCAGGGAGTACCTGATTTACAGAACTCAACCATCTGGATGATCTCACCCATCGCCCCCACAAGTCTCCAAAGTGAGTTTTGTTGATGTTGTGTGTCAGAGCTCCATAGTCCGGAAGCCAGTCCTCGGGCCCAACTTGTGTGATTCCTTTGTGACCAATCAATAATATATCGACCTGTTCCAGGGATGTCATATCAGACGGGGTTGTTTCCATAACAGTCTCTCCACAGGACGGTTTTGATGTCAAGTCCCAGTTTTCTACCGCAAGGCAAGTGTGACTGAGGAACAGACCGGTTTATCTTCTTTCCCCCGGACCAGTCACCTAACAAGTTAAGACGAGCATTCCAACTGACCAGAGAATCATTAGTGTGCATAGTAACATAAGAGCTATGCAAACATCCAGGGGTTGATACATTTTTTGCTAAACAGATGGGTAGTCCTATTCTTAAACCACTATAACTAAAATTTTTCTCGGTGTGTCATTTCACATGACCACTGAATGGCAGTCCCAAAGCATGAGTGTCATTGACATACACTGGAATCTCAGGGCTTTCCCATACAGTCGGATGGAGGATTGGTGGATCTGGTACGTAGGCCCAATACGTCTCCCCTGGTGCCATCGGTGGATAGTCCATCAGCATTAACAGCAGGAGCATCATCGTGCGTCTGAGAGTTTTCTGTGAAGCAGACCAACCTCTCCGGGAGCCACCTGGCGCTGTCTGCATTCTGTGGAAAAACACAAACATGCCCTCGTCCCCAAATTAGCACTGGGTTGGGGCCATTCCATGCACCTGTGAGTGGATCCTTCCATCTCACCTGAGCATATGTGCTCTGTGTGGTGGTGTGCCAGAACCGCTCCGCTGCAGAGCGTCCATGATCATCAAATGTTAAAAAATTTAAAACAAAAAGTGCATGATGTAAATAATTCTGAGGTGACACGGGGTATAACTCCCCCTTTTTTATTTTTTGTAATTGAGCCTTCAAGGAGCCATGAGCTCTTTCAACAATACCTTGTCCCTGAGGGCTATAAGGAATACCAGTTTTGTGAGCAATGAGAAAATTAGTACAAAATTTCTGAAATGTCTGACTAGTATAGCCAGACCCATTATCTGTCTAAAATTTGAGGAACTCCCATAGCAGAAAAACATTTTAAGCAGTGCGCTATGACATGCTTAGTGGCCTCTCCTGTTTGAGCGGTGGCCATAAGAAATCTTGAAAAGGTATCTATAGTAACATGTACATATTTAACTTTTCCAAATTCAGGGATATGAGTAACATCCATTTGCCATAACTGATTAGGCTTTAAGCCTCTGGGGTTAACTCCATAGTGAGGAACGGTTTGATGTTGTGGGCATTGAGAACATTGTTTTACAATTTGTCTTGCAGCCTCCCGTGTGATATGAAACTGCTTACGGAGACTGATGCTATTCTGATGATGTATAGCATGTGACTGCTGTGCTTGTTCTACAGCAGATAAACAAACTAACTTAGTAGCCTCATCAGCTGCAGCATTACCTGCTGCTAGAGGGCCAGGCAAATTAGAATGAGCCCTAATATAACCAATATAACACGGTTGCGTCCTTTGGCGTATAGCCTTTTGAATGTTTTGAAAAAGCTGCTGAATTTGCCCATTAGTGGTCTCCACATTAGCCACAGTTTCAAGACATTGGAGGGCTTTAGCAATGTAGCAGCTATCAGTGTACAAATTAAATTGTAGAGATTGTAGAACTTCAAAAACCATAGCAACAGCTCTTAGTTCTATTACTTGTGCTGATGCTGGAGGGCCTTGAAAAGTATGCGTTATCTTATCAATAACATAACTGGCCCTCCCATTAGAGGAGCCATCAGTGAAAACTGTAAGGGCAGAAGGAATGGGTTGGTCTTTAACCACTCGTGGAAAGATAAACTCATGCCACAAGGCAAACTGTAATAATCTATCACCTGGGTAGTGATTATCAATTTTTCCTGCAAAGTTAGCAAATGCAATAGCCCAGGAATTAGAATTTTGAAATAACCATTCAATTTGTTGCTTTGTGAAAGGAACGCTAATGCTTTGAGGTTCTGCTCCGAAATATTTGTTAGATTCAACTCTGGAAATTTGTACCAAAGCTGCAACAGCTTCATAGTAGGGTGTAAGTACACGAGCTGGTGACACTGGCAGATGTAGCCACAGCAAGGGACACTGTTGTCATAAGACAGCGGTAGGAAGGAGTATGAGCAGTGGTTAAGATAAATGCCTTCCAAGGTTTAGTATAGTTTAAATAGGTTACTTGCTGATCTTTAATAGCTGTTTCTACTATCTGTAGTGCTTGTCGACCCTCATCAGTGAGTTGTTTAGGTGAGGTAGGGTCGGCATCACCTTTTAAGATATCAAAAAGAGGCTTTAATTCTCCAGTAGTTATTTGTAAATGAGGCCTGAGCCAATTGATATCTCCCAGCAACTTTTGAAAATCATTTAAAGTTAAGAGCTTATCTTTTCTGAGTTCTACTTTCTGAGGCATTATGGCTCGAGGCAACAAAGTATATCCCAGATAGGAATAAGGAGGCTCCTTTTGTATTTTCTCTGGAGCAATAACAAGTCCATAGGTTTCCAGAGATTTCTGTAAATGAGCAAAATTTCTTAACAAAATTCCTTCATTAGGACAAGCTAAAAGAATATCATCCATATAATGAATTATATAAACTTCAGAGTATAATTTTCTGGTCTCAGCAATGGCTTGTGATACATATTTTTGACACAGAGTGGGACTATTAGCCATACCTTGAGGTAGGACCAACCATTGATATCTTTTCATGGGCTCTCTAAAAATTAGTTGAAGGAACACCAAAGGCAAATCTTTTGCAATCCTCGGGAGCTAAAGGAATGGTATAAAAACAATCTTTTAAATCCAAGATAATTTTAAAAGTATTGGCTGGTATTGCAGAAGGAGTAGGGAGTCCCGGTTGTAGGGCTCCCATCAATTCCATAGTTTCATTTATTTTTCTTAGGTCCTGTAATAATCTCCATTTTCCCGATTTTTTCTTAATGACAAATATAGGGGAATTCCAGGGAGAGCTAGAAAGAGCAATATGTCCTTTTTCCAGTTGTTCCTGTACTAACAACTCTGTGGCTTGGATTTTTTTCAGTTGAGAGGGGCCACTGATCCACCCACACAGGAGCCTCACTTTTCCAAGTAATGGGATCTGCGTGGGGTACAGAAGGACTGGTGACCCCCTCTAAAAATACCCTATTCCTGCTCGTGGGGGGAGTCTTTGAGGCTGGATGGGCTCAGTTCTCCCTTGTCCTGATGGACCGAGCCCTTGATTGGGCAGCATTTCTTGATCAAACATTTGTTGAGTAACCTGTGGAATGGGGCTATAGATATAAACCCCCATTTTACTCATAACATCCCTTCCCCATAAATTTACTGGTAGGCCAGGAACTATATAGGGCTGAAATGTCCTATTATGTCCCTCAGAGTCCCTTCAATGTAGTAGGTCACTACTTTGATTGGGAGATTGAGACTGTCCTATGCCTTGTAATTGGGTCACAGTATTTTGTTTCGGCCAGGCTTTAGGCCATTGATCTTCAGTAATAACTGACACATCTGCTCCAGTATCTAGTAAACCCTGGAAAGTGTTTCCATTAATTTGGAGTTTTAATTCTGGCCTTTCCCGGCTTATGGCTTGGACCCAATATGTATCAGAAGAGCCGAATCCCTCATTTCCTCTTTTTTTAGGATTGGCTATTTGACCTGTTTTTGGACATGGCAAAAGCAACAGCTGAGCAATACGTTGCCTATTTTGAATGACCGAAACACAATTAGGAGAATGAGTTATAACTTTAATTTCTCAGGTATAATCAGCATCAATGACACCAGGCACAATCAAGAGTCACTTCATGGTAACACTACTTCTCCCCAGAATAAGACCCATGGTGTCAGCTGGCAGAGACCCAAACATGCCAGTAGGCAGTGCTTGCATTCCCATTTCAGGTGTTAATACTGTGTAAGCGGAGGAACTGAGGTCCAGTCCTGCGTTTCCTGGGGTTGCTCGGAAGAGGTCCTGAATGGATTTCCTTGCTGAGGAATGAAGCCCTGGAGTGCCCCAAAGCATTGTTTCAGGGCCTGGGGCTGGCCCCTCATCCCATTTCCCTGAAAGGTGGGATTTCCCATAACATCTTTTTTAGATTTACATTCATTGGCCCAATGGTTTCCTCTCTTACAATGAGGGCATAGTCCAGGCAATCTTTCAGCCTTAGGAGCTTCTCCCTGTTTTTATTTGTTAGGACATTGTCTGGCCAGGTGGCCCATTTGTCCACAAGTAAAGCAGCTTCCTGGAGGGCCAGAAATTCGCCCTCTGGCAGATTTCTGTTGTTGGAAGAGCACTTCCTTTATTGTCTTTCCCTGCAAGGCTGCTGCCATAGCTATACCTTGAGTATAGGATGGACCAATGTCTGAGCAGATGCGGACATAATCATTTAGATTGCTCTTTTTTCTATAAGGTCTCAAGGCAGCCTGACAAGCTGAATTAGCATTTTCATATGCTAGCTGTTGACCAGCAGCATTCCAGATTCGCTGTCCCCAATTAGCCTTCCTGAAGCTTGTAACAGTCTATCCAGAAAATTCTGATAGGGTTCGTCTGGTCCCTGCCTAATCTTAGATAGATCTTCTGTCTTTTCTCCTGTAGCTGGGAGTTTAAACCAAGCTCGTTTGGCTGCAGCATTAGCCTGAGCATATACAGCAGGATCATAAGTTAATTGCTGGGCTACCTCCCTATAAGCTCCTTCTCCAGCTAGCATATCATAAGTAATAGGGATGTTTTTTTTTTGTTTTTTTTTAATTCATTTTTATTGTTAGACTTATTGGGGTGACATCTGTTAGCAAGGATTACATAGGTTTCAGGCATACAATTCTACAGTGCATTGTCAACTTGATGTATAATAAGTTCACCACCTAATGTGACTTCTCTTTCCATCACCTTATATTTAGCTTCCCCCCTCCTCTCCCACCCCCTCCCCTTTCT
>PVJL010013605.1:10099-31639 GCA_004026885.1 Lyroderma lyra
TTTTTTCCTGAAGTTTTGTTGTTGGTATATAAAAATGCATTTGATTTTTGTACATTGATTTCGTATCCTGCAACTTTACTGTATTCATTTGTTGTTTCTAATAGTGTTCTGGTGGAGTCTTTGGAATTTTCTATATAAAGAATCAAGTCACCTGCAAATAGTGACAGTTTGACTTCTCTCCCAATTTAGATACCTTTAATTTCTTTCTCTTACCTAATTGCTCTGGCTAGAACTCCCAGTAGTATATTGAATAACAGTGGTGACAGGGAGCATCCCTGTCTTGTTCCTGATTTGGGGGGAATGGGCTTCAGCTTTTCCCCATTCAGTATGATATTAGCTGAGAGTTTGTCATATATGGCTTTTATTACATCAAGGTGCTTCCCTTCTATACTAATTTTATTCAGTGTTTTGATCATAAATGGATGTTGTATCTTGTCAAATGCTGTTTCTACATCAACTTATATGATCACGTGGTTTTTATCTTTTAGTTTATTTATGTGGTGTATCACATTAATTAATGTGCATATGCTGAACCGTCCTTGTGCCCCTGGGATGAATCTCACTTGATTGTGGTATATAATCTTTTTAATGAATTGTTGTATTCTATTTGCTAAAATTTTGTTTAGGATTTTTGCATCTGTGTTCATCAGAGATATTGGTCTACAGTTTCACATTTTTGTGTTATCCATACCAGGTTTTGGTAACAGGGTAATGTTGGCCTCGTAGAATGAGTTGGGAAGTATTGCCTCATCTTCATTGTTTTGGAAGAGTCTGAAGAAGATAGGCATTAATTTTGATACTTGATAAACTCATTGAAAGTAGGCAGAGAAAAGCAGACACATTATATGGAGAAAAATATGAATAATATCTGACTTTTAATAAAAAACCAGACTTGCCAGAAGAAAAGGGAGAAACATTTTTAAAGAGTTAAAAAAATTAATTACATCTTAAAAAAAATCTTTTCCAAAACAGAAGAGAAATCCACAAACTACACAATTGATAAAATTGCATAGAACTTAATACACACATACACTCACAGCACACATAGAGACAGAAAAATGAGTACAAGTAAAACTGAAGAAATCCAAATAAGATCAGCACACTATATTCATGTGAATATCCTGGTTTTGATATTGTACTACAGGTTGCAAAATATTATCATTGGGAGAAATTGTGTAAGGAATCTCTGTATTATTGATTATAATCGCATGTGAGTCTACAGTTATCTCAAATTCAAATAAAACAACAAAACTCCCCAGGCAACAAAAGCGAAAACAAAAACAAAAACAAAAACAAAAAACAACAACAACAAAAAAAAACCAACTGCATTAAAAAAATGAAAAAGAATACAGTAAAGATATAAAAATAGAATTTATATCCTGCTGAACTATGCTACAAGAAATAATAAAGAAGTTCTTCAGACAGCAATATGACTCCAGACAGAAAATGGGATGTATATAAAGTGTAAATGGATAATTAGTAGATAGAAGAGAAAAGATTTTTATAAGCAATTTACTGGTATATATTAAAATAAATTGCAATGCTACAGTAATAACAATAGTATTTTTTCAAAGAGTAATTAGATACGTAAATGAAATTGATATCCCAGAAATACTCGCTGTCTCTCATTGTATGATAAAGATAGCATGTCAAATGTTAAAAGTAGATTATTCACTAAAAGGTGTTTAATAATTAGTGAGCTTTTTGGAATAAAGTTTGATCCATATTTCACACCAAAATATATTCCAGGGATATTAGTATTTAAATAAAATAATAAAACCATAAAATAACTAGATAACAAATTTTTGAGTATTTTTCTGATCTCAGAGTGTGGAATGTCTTTCTTTTTTTGGCGGGTGAGTAGTTCCCTGGCTGGGAATCGAACCCAGGCTGTGGTGTTGAGTGTGCTGAAGCCTAGCCACTACACCACCAGGGATCCCCCTGGAGTGTCTTTCAACGTAGCATATGAACAATTAGTTTGCTTACTATCTGAGATGAGAATGCATTTCTAGAGGAAACCTTCCTTACCTAGGAAATGTCTGTGAAATTTGCTACTGCCCACCAGTATTCATGTCTCTTCTTTTATCCCAGCACACACAGACAATATTTCTAGGCCCCTTTATGTCTAGGGAGAGCCATGTGACTTTTTCTTGCCAATTTAATATATGTGTCAGTGATGTGTATTATTTTAAGACCAAGGCAGTTAAGAGTATTTGTGCTTTTCCTAAGCATTCCTTCTTGACCTCTGCTGTTTGAAAGCAATGAAGTGGCTAGAAACACAAGAACAAACAATTCACTGTTCCTGAATGATTGAACATAGTTACTCCTTTAACTGTACCATAGCAGTGGATGGTAGCTAAAAAACCAGTTGCATTATGACACCGAGATTTGGGGAGTGTTTGTTACAGTAGATATTGTACTCTGACCAAAAGAAAATTATAGGACTTAACTAGATCAAAAACAACAAAAGAAATATTTAAATTGTTCTGCATTAATATTAATGTGTTTTAAAAAAAGGTATGTGGATTAGTGCAAGTGAAAAGTTAGCTCTATGTAGGAGATGTGGTCTATCAAGTAGGGCCACTAGAGTTTTAAGAAAAAGAACATCTAACATTAAATACTGTCACATGGGTTTCTCCTAAACTCTCAAAATCTATACAAAAAATTCCCATGTATGAATAATTGTAATAAATTAAAGCAAGTTTGGGTACTATGTCTGGGTAAATGTAGTGGAGAACAACAGTCACCCAACTGAGATGGCAACACAATGATTACATTAAACTAATTCAGTGAAACTGGAGCCTGAGGTGACTATGAAAACAAACTTTCAGATGCATAGTTTTATTTTGATTTTGAGAAGTATAGTAATATCAACTGACACTTGGTTTAAGAGGATAAGAGTAATGAAAAACTATAAAAATAAATTCAATTATCTGACATTCTTATGTGACCTACTACAACAAAATTTAAGGATACATGACAAATTTGCTCTGTCTGGCAGAATAATTATTGAATTCTCGTGGATGATATTTACAATGATAAAACCATGAACACTGCAATTGAACAAATGAGCAGAGAAAACAAAGAGGCAATTCATAAAAGGAAAATTAACAAATGCACAGTACATGTTTGAAAAATGTTCATTTTCACTAGAAATAAAAAATGAAAATTAAGATGGCAACGAGATACGGTTGTTACCTATTTGACAAAGATTCAAATAAGCAGTGTTGGACGGAGTAGATATTGTTTATAATGCAGGACTAAGGATGTCAATTTGGTAAAATACCTATCAGCCTCTATCTTGACTTCACATCCTAATAACTTGGGAAAGCTTTTAAAGCAAGAGAGATTTGGGTTCCATCACAAGTCAATCAAATCTTGAATGGTGTACTTCCAGCCTATATATTTTAAAAATTCCCCAAATAATTCCAATGTGCAGCCAGGATTGAGTGACACTATTATATCAATAACTTTAAAATATATGTTGACTCATTATTTCTAATTTTATGATATTATAAGAATAAAACTAGATGATACACAAAGGTTTATGTATAAAATTGTTCAGTAATAGTACAAATGAGAAATGACCTAAATACCCAATGAAGACATTTTAGAATAGTATACACAAATTAAAATTAAGAGAAAAATCACATGAGAAAATGTTCGTTATTCACTCCTAGCAAATATAAAATTGTATATAGAACATGATTCTAAATCTGTAAACTACTAGATATACATTCTATGCATTAAAAATACAGTATTGAATGATAGCATTACAATTTATCTCTGGGTAAACTGCAGATCATTTTTTTTATAATATTATAAGTATTATGTATTGAACACAGAATCTACTCTAGAGCATGTTCAACTTATGGTAGAGAGAGAGAGAGAAGGAATAGAAAAAAGAGCTTATTTCTTTGCTATTTAAAGACTTTTCCACTGTACCAGAAGACTCAACCTTTTAACTCTTTGAAACTCATCATCCCTTTCCTCTCTTCCTCTATCTAGCCAAGATGTTCATTCAATTCCTTATCTCTGGACTGTTTGCAGGTAAATGTCATCTTTAAATTACCCTAAAAATGAGAGCCAAGTTGCTTAAGAAGCTACCCTGATTTGTCTCAGGTGTTGACTGGTTTGGGGAAGTGGGAAAGAAGAATGCACTCTGGTTGTCCAAGATGAAAATTTTAATACACTTCCTAAAGAGAAATGTGCTTACGCATGATGGATAGCTTGTAAAGTGTTCCTAATACGTTTCTGTACATTGTGGTTAAATAGGCTTGTAGTAAATGCATTGGGGAATTGATCATTTATAATGTTTATTTAATGAGGACATACTTTTGCAAATTACACACTCATGGCTTATAGTCTGAAGTTGAGAATTGTTCTTAATCGATTTACAGCTTTTTTGGACAAAGTATTGAATTTTATCAGACATTGAAATCCTGTGGTTAATAGTAATCTGATATAAATTTAATTATTTATGAGAATTAGAGACCTAGCTCTCTTTTCTCACTCCATCTCAACCTTCCTCTCTTTTTTTCACAAAGGTGAGGACAGTCATATCCAGTTTGGGCCTCATTTCTTTCCGCTGTCAGTGATTACAGGGCAAGATTTGTTTCAAATTTGTATTCAGGTCAACTACTATCTTGTTCTTAGACATCTAGAAATTAATAAAGGAACTGAAAAATTATCACACCTTAATATCCTTATCTACATAGTCTCAAGACTGCAAATGACATGGTAGCTCCAGGAAAGTTTAAGGAAGAATATTATTACTTTCAAGTCAGTTTAGGATGCTTGGGTAGACAACATTGATAAGGGTCACATTGCCAGATATCATAGTAGTAGCTCTATAAAGTATAGAAATCACATTCTTAGGAAACTTTTTCCTTGGGGTTGCCATTTTTCACTATAAGACTATGTGATAAATGAGGTTTACTGGATGTTTTCTTTGCTAGAAATTTATCACTGCAGGATGGTCCAGGCAGAAGCAATTTTTCCAAATCAGATTCTATATAAATAATCCCAAGAAATGCTTAATAATTTTATTGTTTATATTTCCCCAACATGACTGATGGATTGGTAGGGAAAATGATATTTGAAAAGCTGTTGAATTAGTTTTATGCATCTGAGGAAAATTTTTCAATATAACAGATGGTACATATATATTAGGTGATTCAAGATGGGTTTAATTAGGATATAGGATTAAATATATTCTTGTTTCTATGGCACTCCTAGATTTATCCTTTACTGATTACTGAAACCAAAGTAGCTAGGCCAACCTTGAATTTACCCAGTTATGAAGTCAGATAGGTATATTTGTGAGATAATAAGTGTTTATTGTTTTATGCTGTTAAATATTAGGATGACTTGTTATACAAAATAGATGATTAATGCATCATTATAATAATAATTAAAATAATAGCAAATTTTATTATAAGGACATAAGTTAACATTAAATATTCACCTACTGTGTAAGATACAGTGTAGATACATTTTCCTAAATTCTCATGTAATCCTCCCCACCCTCCCAAATAGTTACCAAGAATAAAATTATGTCAATTTTATAAGTGAAGAAAAAGAAATACCTGAAATATACTCATAAGGTACACAAGCAAAGTCTCTTTACCTCTCTGAGCCTGTTTCCCCAACTGCATGAGATAGTAGTAATAATACCTGCCTTTATCTCCCAAGTTGTGTACCAAATAAGGTAACTGATCTGGAAACACAAGTGCTATACACACATATCTGAAAGTGAGAGGGAGAAGAAAGCAACCCTCACCTGGAGAGTTTGTGTTCTTTACCACAGCTGTTTTACTTTTTTGAGCCTGGTCCTAAAGCAGTAAGAAGGGAGAAGTCAGGCTAGCTTCTAAAAACAGGTCTACAGGGCCAGAAACTCTGGGCTAAGTCACTGTTGAGGGAAGAGACCCCTATAAGGTATGGGCCCAGGTGTCTTCAAACCCCTTCCTATAGCCAGACCGCCCAGGGATGGGGAGAAATTGAGCACAGGGTCCAAGAATGGAAGATGAGGTTCAGAGGATCCTACCTCTACCTGAACTTCACCGAGTTAGGGTAGTGGAACTCAAACCGCACAAAAGCATCCAAGTCATCAGGGGTCACCCCTATGAAGGAGAAATAGGAGTCAGGGTCAGAGGGAGTAGCCAGGAGCCCAGCACTTGATGTGGAGGGAGAGAGCCACTGCCTCCCTATTGGCTAGAGGTAGAGTGGGCAAGGGCTTCTTCAAATAGGGGTGGCCCTGGGGCTACCTGGAGGGGCTGGGAGGTTCAGTCCCCGAACAATGACCAGATGCATTTCTGTGCTGTTGAGTTCTGAGAAGAGCCTATAACCAGGAAGCAATGAGAAAAAGGCCAAAGGAGCACAGTGAGAAAAGATCCCTTCTTCCAGTGCCTGCCTGCCTGATGGTGGTGGTCAGGAGGAGAGTAGGCCCAGGGAGGCAAAGCTTGCCTGGGCTAGGAGTGGCCGAGAAGTAATTGTGGGTGGTGAACACATAATGCAACACATAGAAGATGTATTATAGAATTGTATATTTGAAAACTGCAATTTTACTAACAATGTCACCCTAAGAAATTTAATAATAAATTTCTTTTCTTAATAAAATTAATAAAAGACTTCCGTCTTGATTAAACACATAGTCAGCTATATGATACTAGCAAAACAACCAGATAAGGAGGTAGGCCACTTGTATATGTGAAGTTACCCTTTCAGGAAACCCTTGGTAGCCTAAAAAACCTGACTGCTTGAGTGACCTCATCTCCACTCTCTTCTCCCCTTATTTCTGCTGTAATGCTTCACATTAGTCAATAATGAGTGAACTCATGAAATTCCTGATACCCCACTCTTGGACCCTACTAAAGATAGAACCCTAGGTCCTCCTTCCCCTGCCTTTCCTTCCTTCTTTCTGAACATTGTTGTGTGGCCCTCAGGCATGACATGTACCCTCCAGGAGTTATGAGTAACAAATCTTGTTCCTGAAAGTTCCCAGATAGTTTTGCTGAAATGTACCCTGTGATCATAATAAGAACCACAAGGGTCGGCTCAGTCAAACATTAGCCCCAGTGGTAGAAATTTCTGTGGGCCTCCCTTTGAATAACAAGGATCCATATAAGTGCTTAAGGCATTCATAGCTCAGAGCATTGCCATCAATAGGCTGGGATCCACACTGTCTCATGGTATAGAACATAGATAACTCCAAGTTTATTTTCCCTCTTTGATGTAGCACTACTTTTCAGAGCCTTTAATAATATAATTAAGATGTATCCCAACAGTTATTGCCTAGAAGTTGTAAAAGGAAGAAATACTTTGCCTAGAGATAGGTAGAAATGGATTTAGATGGAATTCTGGAACTTGGGAGAATAAACTCATATCAAAATCAAGTGATAAAAAACAAAACAAAACAAAAAAACAAAATCAAGTGATGAATTAGTTATAAAACAAGGTTTTTTTGGTTTGGTTTGTCCCCCCATCCCCCTTATTTGAAGAGGTTTGTCAGATGCTAAGGTAGTAGAATTACAGAAAAGATTATTTCATGGTTACAAGGGTTGTCAATAATTTTCTATAACCAGTCTTTAGACTTGATCCTTTAGGTGATAGTAGGCAGCAAAAATGATGAGAAGTAAACATCTTTGTAAAATTGTGTCTTTGTAAAATTGTCTTCTTATTAATAAAAAATAACAGAGATGTCCTTATATCTTTTAAATGTTATGCATCATAATTATTTTTCAGTAAAATTGACAGTCATCATTTGTTGAGAGACAAAGGAAAATTGGGTGTGTTGTCACTAAAAGAAATGAGAGGGCATAAATAAGTATGAATGTTTTGTTTTAATTTTTCCTGTAATGGGAAATCTGTCATGAAGTAGAAAAGAAGGTGGATAATTTTTAGTTTTTCTAATAGAAGTTTGTGTTATATCAAAGGGATGACAATTTTATTACATTATTTCAAGTAAGAGAAAATTAATGTGCAAAGCCTATATAGAGCGCAGTTGTGCAACTCTCATGGTCTTTGCCTTTGGAAGTCAATTTCTCAGAAGTCAAAAACAATTTGGTTGACTATGAACCTGTCATTAATTATGCATATTTTATAAGGTAGTTATTTTTGAGAATTTTGCATACCAACATATCCAGATATTAAAATAGACAAAAATAAGCTAATAAAAAAACAAAAATGTAAATACCTAATATTTTTGAGTATTTTTTATTTGTAAGACACTATGAATAGTACCAAACTGGTCAGCATTTCAGTGCAAGTAAAGATTTGAGTGTTGCTTCATATATCATTTATTGGCAAGGAGAAACTGTTTCTGTTTTTCAAATACCCACGTAAGAACTTTTATTAATATTAAAACTAATTTGTAATATTATAACTTTAAGGCACATTACCAGAAATTATTTATCTCCATTTCTCTCTTCCTCTTTTTTATAGTTATAGAACAATATTGATATTGATATGAAATTTACTCTCTGTAAATTGTACTGAAGGATTACATATAATAAAAAGTGCATAAATAATTTGTGTACCAGTTGATGAATTTTATAAAGTAAACATACTCATGTAAAGAGCACCAAGATCAAGACTTTAAAGCATTACTAGAACTCTTGAAACCCTAAGGATAAACACTATGCCAATTATCAATGCCATGGATTAGTTTTACAAGTTTTTGAAATTTATAAAGTGGAATCACAAAGTATGTGCTCTTCAGTCTTTTTTTTCTCTCAGTATTAAATTTGTAAATTTGTGAGACGTATCTGACTTGTATATTTCTTTTGGTATATGAAAATACGCATTTTTATTTTACCTGATATATTCCACTTAGAAGTGAAAGGTCAAATAAAAAAGAGAAAGAAAAAAAAGAAGTGAAAGGTCAGCATCATAGAGTACGTACAACTTCAGATTCAGGCAGACTGCCAAGTAATTTTCCAAATGGTTGTATCTATTTACACTCCACCCAGGAAAGTACCAGAATTCTAGTTGTTTTATATCCTTGCCAACACCAGGTTGTTTTGTCCAACTTATTTTTTAGATGTTCCATTGGGTGTACAGGGTACCACCCTGTGATTTTAATGTATATTTCTTTGTTATTAAGTTGAGTTCCTTTTCATGTAATTATATGTCACTTGGATCTTTTATTTTATGAAGTGACTATTCAAGTCTTTTATATATTTTATACCAGTTCGATAGTATTTCCCTTGTTGACTTGTAGGTATTATAGGTATTAATATATATTAAATAAGAGTTCTTCATTAGATACATACTCATTTATGCATAGACATGGTAGAAATCTTCAATTCGGTGTTGCCTGTTCACTCTTTTACTGGAATTTTTTGATGACCAAAATATTTTAATTGTAATATTATCTATTTATTACATTTTTTCTGTATTTCTTTCACAAAAGCCTCTTCTCCTTCAAAGTTATAAAGATATTCTCTGTTCGCTTCTAAAATTCTTTTTGTTTTACCATTTGCTTTTAGACAAGATCAGACATGCTCAGAATTTTTTGCTTTTAAATCTACAGTTTGTGTTGGATTTATGTGTGTGTGGAATGCTGTAAAGGCAAAAATTCTATTTTTTCCCCTATAGACATCTAATTGACCACAACTTACTGCACTGAAATGTTACCTTCGACATAAATCAGGTGACCACATTTATGTAAATGTATTTCTGGAGTATTCTTTTCTGTTGAACAATTGGCTTATATTATAATGCCAATACTACAATTAATTAATATGGATTTATAATAGGTCTTGATATCTCATAGTGTAAGTCCTTTGGTTCTGATATTTCTCACGAGTTTGTTGCATATTCTTGGTCCTTTGGATTTTCATATAAATTTTACAGCAAGCTTGTTCAATTTACAAGTAAATCTTTCAGGATTTTAGTTGGGATTACAACAAATCTACAGACAATTTTGATCTTTCAACCCAAAAAGTTGGTATGTCCCTTTATTGTCTTTTCAAAATTTCTCTCAGTAAGTTTTCTTGTTTGCAAACTAGTGGTCTTGCATAACTTTTTGTTGTTTTTTTCCTTAAGCATTTGATATTTTTTGATGCTTTTGTAAATGGTATCACTTTTTAAATTTTAATTTTCTATTTATTTGAGACCCATATGTAGAAATACAATTAATATTTTCATATTAATCTTAAGTTCTGTGATTTTGGAAAATTCATTTAATAATTCTAATAGTTTTGCTCTTGTTTCTTTCGTATTTTTCTGCATGGAGAAACATGCTGTCTGCACATAATGAAAGTTTTATTTCCTTTATTTTCCATCTTTTTACCTTTTATTTTTTGCTATTGCCTTATTACACTGCTTAGAAACTCTAAAATTGTTAAATATAAGTGATGATAGTAGGAATTATTGACTTATTTCCAATCTCAAGGAAATGTTTTCAATAGTTTATCATTAAATGTGATATTTCCTGTAGATTTTTAAGAGGATAGTTTTTATTAAATTAAAGAAGTTCCCTTCTATTCCTAACTTGATGAATTTTTACCAGTAATGAATGTTAAATTTTATCAACTGCATCTAGTGCAATGATGGCATTATTTTTCTTATTTAGTTTCTACTAATAGGGTAAATTGCATTGGTTGATTTTTAAATCATTCTTGCCTTCCTGGAAAAACTACTTGTTTGATGTATATTATCTTGTTTATATATTGTTGGGTTTGTTTTGCTACTATTGTATTCATAATTTTGCATTTATATTTATGAGTGAACTTACTCTGCAAATTTTATTTCTTATAACATCCTTTTCAAGTATTGGTATGAGGATTTTTTTTGATCTAATTAAAAAAGCGTTGGTAAATTTGTCATCTCTTTATATTTTCTTGGAAGAATTAGTATGAGATTGGTGTAATTTATTCCTAAAGAAGAATTTACCAGTGTAATAATCTAAGCCTGGAGTTTTCATTATGGGCATGATTGTAATGCAGGATTAAAATCATTTAATCAATAAGAAACTATTCATATCTTTAATTTCTTTAACTTTCATTTTAGTAATTTATTTTTTATGTAATTTGTCATTTATTGGTATAAACTTTTTTATAATCTTAATTTATTAACTTGTTTAATATTTTTAAAGCCTGTGACAAGTTTGCATTTTCATGCATTAAACTGATAATATATTTTCTCTCTGTTTTTCTTAACTGTATTAGTTTTTAAAATAATTTTTGGCTTTGCAAACTTCTCAATTACTTATATATGTATATATAGATTTTCTTATGTTTACTGTTTCTATCATATTTTCTTAGGGTTTGATTTGCTCTTATAAACTTTGTTAGATGAAAGCATAAATTTTTATTTTGCCTTTGTTACTTTCTAACATGCATATAAGGCATTTTCCTGTAGTCTTAGTTGTAGCTGAACATCTCATATTGATATTTTGTGTTTTTATTCTCACTCAGTTTACAATTTTTCTAATATAAAGATGTATTACTTAATTTTCAAGCAATTGTGGGGTATTTTTTATTATTAAATTTAATTAGGTGACATTGGTTAGTAAAAATTACATAGTTTCCAGGTACATAATTCTGCCATACATTGTCTATGTGTTGCATTATGTGTTCACCATCCAGAGTCAGTTCTCTTTCCATCACCATGTATTTGAATCCCTCTCCCACCTTCCACACACCTTCCTCCCTTACCCTCAGATAACTACTAAACTATTATGTCCATGAGTTTTCTTTTTCTTTGTTGCTTTCAGTTTTAGGTTCCACAGATGAGGAAAGTCAAATGCTTCTTGGTATATTTTGTCTGGCTTATTTTACTTAGCATGATGATCTCAAGGTCCATCCATATTATTGCAAATGGCTGTATTTCATCTTTTCTTATGACTGAGGAATATTCTATTGTGTAAATGTACTACAATTTCTTTATTCAGTTCTCTGTCAAAGGATATTTTGGCTGTTTCCACGACTTGGCTATCATAAATAGTGCTGCAGTGAATACTGGGGTACATACATCTTTATAGACTAAGGCTTTCAAATTTTGGGAGTAGATAATCAGAAAAGGGATTGCTGAGTCATATGGCAACTCTATTCTTAATTTTATGAGGAATGTCCATAGCAGTCCATAGCAGTGTATGAGGGTTTCCTTTTTCTCCATATCCTCTCCAGCACTTGTTATTGCTTGTCTTGCTGATAATAGCCATTCTAACACATGTGAGGTTGTATGTAATTGTGGTTTTGATTTGCATTTCCCTAATAACTAGTGAAGCTTAGCATTTTTGCATGTATCTTTTGACCATTTGTATGTTTTCATAGGAGAAGTGTCTGTTCAGGTCCTCTGCCCATTTTTTAATTGGATTGTTGGTTTTTTTGTTGTTGACTTGTACAAGTTCTTTATATATTTTAGATATTAGCCCTTATCAGAGGTGTTGTTTGCAAATATTTTCTCCTATTCAGTTGGTTGTCTTTTTCCTTTGTTGGTTTCTTTTGCTATGCAGATGCTTTTTAGTTTGATATAGTCACATTCATTTATCTTTTCCTTTACTTCCCTTGTCTTTGCGGTCAGATTCATGAAGTCCTCCCTGAATTCAGGGTCTGTAAGTTTAGTACTGATGTTTTCTTGTATACAGTTTGTTTCAGATCTTACGTGGAGGTTTTTAATCCATTTTGAGTTAATTTTGGTAGATGATGATAATTCGCAGTTCAGATTTATTCTTTTGCATATGATTTTCTAATTTTCCCAGCACCATTTACTGAAGAGGCTTTCTTTTCTCATTGTATATTTTTCACTACTTTATCAAAAATTATTTGTCCATATATTTGTGGGTTTATTTCTGTGTTTTTTTATTCTGTTCCATTGATCTGTGTATCTGTTTTTCTGCCAATACTAAGCTATTTTGATTACTTACACTTTGTAGTGTAGATTGAAATTGGGGAGCATGATGCCCCCCGCCTTATTTATTTTGTATGGGATTACTCTGGCTCTTTGGGGTCTTTTATGGTTCCATATGAATCTGATTACTTTTTAAATCTATTTCTTGAAAGAATTTCTATGGGATTTTGATGGGAATTGCATTAAATCGGTATATTGCTTTGGATAATATGACCATTTTAACCATGTTGAGTCTTCCAATCCATGAACATGGAATATCTTTCCATTTCTTTGTATCTTTTTCAATTTTAATAGGGTCTTATAGTCTTCAGTGTGTAAGTCTTTCATATTCTTTGTTAAATTTATTCCTAAGTAATTTATTCTTTTTTGTTGTGATTGCAAAATGTATTTTTTTCGGCAATCGTGAATTATAATTTTTTTTTCTTACTGATTTGCAGCATAATTCCTCTGTTGTTGGAGAACACATTACAAAAATGGCAATCTTAAAAGAACTTTGACATTTATTTATAATATCCTGTCAGTTTTATGTACTTTAATGAGTGATTTCTGTTGTCTTGGATAAATATTCTATGTTGACTTTTAGGTGAAGTATATAAATTATATTCCTTAGATCTTCTATTTCCTTTCCTTTTTTTTTGTTATTTTTGTTGTGTCAACTATTGAGAGAGATGTTTTCATGTTTTCCACTATGATTGAAGATTTGTGTGTGTCTTCTTTAATTTTGTTAGTATTTGCTTTAGCTATTCTAAAAAATTTGTTATAAAATGCATACATATTTAGAATTTTGAGATATTTCTGATAGATTGTAACTTTATATTATGAAATATCCTTCTTATATAATGATTTTTGTACCAAAGTCTGTCATATTAATATATAATAACTATATAACCATTATTTTGGTTTCACAATGTAACTTTTTAGTGTCTTTTTTTTTTTTACTTTTTAATATCGACGTTATATTTATGTTGTGTCTCTTGTAAAGAGTATATTCTTGGTTTTTATGTCGTCTGAGAAATACTTATTTAATTGAGATATTTAGTCCTTTTATGGCTTATGTATTTTAGTCTATATTCAATATTTGAATAACTCTTGTTTTCTATTTAATTGACCTCTTTTATTTCTTTTTTTATATTATCTTGTCTTTGCCTAGTGTATGATTAAAATCAATCAATTCAATTCTTTGTATCAATTTTTTACTACCAGTGTTTCTAATAAATTTTTTACAAGTTTATAATTATTTGTTAAAAATTTTAGTTTTCAAATATATTTAAAATATTTTATTTTATTTTTTGAACATACTAAACATAGTTACTTTAAAGTCATATTCAGCTAATTCCAATACCTCAATCATCTGTTTTGATTGTCTTTTTTCTTCTTTGGATTTGGTCATGTAATTGTGTTTTATATCATTCTGGTTTTTTGGTGGACTGTCAGATGTTGTGAGCAATATATTACAGAAGTGCCAGATGATATTATCTTCTTCTACAGAAGTTTATTCCCCCTTCCACTGGGAAGATACTGAGGCATTTATCACTTTAGTCAGTTAAGGATTGTGCTGGCTCAAAATTGAGTTGCAGCCTGGGAAGAATCATCTACTTGTGGTTTACCTTTGTTATGCCTTGGATTTTACTAAGGGCCAGATGTATTTTGTGGGGCCCTACACTTGAAAGTGTCTGTAATTCTGAATTTTGTTGCAGGACATGGCAGAATAATTCTGTTTTCAGAAACTTTATGCTTACGTTTCTGCCTTTGTAGCTTGTGGATCTCTGAAATCAGTACTTTTCTTGAGGGAAAAACTGGCTTTCACTTCGAGATCTTCCAAGTCTCTCCCAACTATCAAGAATGCTGGAAGAATGCTACTTCTGTCTGCTAACAGCAGCCTTCTTTTGAGATTGGTAACTAGACTGGTAGCTTCTTGCTCATGCTCAGAATGGCAGATATCTTCAGAGTAAAGCTGGCTATAAAAAGCCCGTTGACTTCTCTGAGAGTTTGTTTTTGTTTTCCCTATATAGAATCTTAGCTTTGTAGTTTTCATTGTCTCCTCAGCTCTCTGCTGTTTTTAAAAAATAAATTCTGTATTTCATCTGACTTTTCTGGTTGTTCTGTGTGAGGCAGTAAACTACCACTAGATACACTATTCAGAATGGAAACAGAAAATGCTCTTAGGTTTTAAAATAATGTTTTCCTCAATGTAAATACAAACTTCATATTAGTAAGTATATTCTCTAACTACATTATTTCTAGTAACTTTACATTGAAGTCTTTTTTATTATAAATCACCATATTTTCTATTCATCTGCACTGAGTTCCTTAAACTGTACTATTGTGAGAAGTACAGTTAAACCCAGGTAAGAAGGATTTAGAGGAAAATTCAAAAATATTGGTTTTCATGTAACTAATACATTTCCTCTGGTACAATCCCATTTTAAAGAGCAAAGAAGAATATTTGTTTATCTTATCAAAGTTCAAGGCAGAAAATTAATTTACATAAATACTTTCTGAAGAAGTAAGATTTTTCTTCTTTATCCCCTCTTCTTTCTTTAAACCTTAAATTGCAGCAAAAGGCATATTGTGGAAAAAAAGAGAACACAATATTGATTTTTACCTTAGGAAACAAACAGGAAAATCCTATCTTGAAATATTTCCCCAAATTAGTATAAAATGAATTAATACCCTAAATTTAAGAAATAAAATAGAACAATATCTGTAATAAAAGTAAAAGGATACATTCATGACCTGATACAGAGGGGAGGGTACAAAAGACATTATTACATAATATTCAAAATGAAACACAAAAATGAAAGAGACCAAACAGTAGAATTTGAAACTTTTCATTTGACATAAGTCCTTATGTCACATCAGCATGATAAGAGTTGTGGGGAAACGAAGAGGGTGACACAAAATTAAGAAAGACAGTAGCTGAGATTAAAATGCAGGTGGGGCCAAGGGACTCTAGCTTCAAGGACTGAGCCCCGTATCCAGTGAATGCTAGCTTTTATTAGTAGGCATATAAGGAAGCGAAACTGGTTTTCCCAAGGACTGTGAGTTATATGCCTCGAAACTGCTTTTCCCTAAAGTCCCCATTGTGCTCCAGCACCTACTGTCCCTTCACACACCAGCGCTTAACCACAGGGGATGGAGTCATTGTTATTACAGAGACATCCATTAAGAAGGAATGGCCTATATTATTCAGTCAGGTCTCAGTCTGCCGAGACACCCCCTCAAAGAAGCTTTTACTGGTATTGTTCCATCAGATCTCAAACTGAGCTGTTTGTGGGAAGCAAGCCAGCCAGGGAGCAAGGGATTAACCTCAGAAGGGGTGAAAGTCTATGCCTCACCTTTGTTGAGCCCAAGCTCTCTCCTGATGGTCCCTATGCAACTGTGCCTGTCTTAGGTTTTTCCTTCCTTGAGGAACCTTACCTGTTATTGACTAACCAACCATCCTCTGGGGCCATACAGTGATGTGAGGTATGCGTGTGAGAGAGAAATAGTACCCCCAAGAGAGGGTCAGTTTTGTCTCCTAGATATTCTATGCCCTCATGGCCTCCATGCCCAGCTCCTCCCTTAGGATGTCATGGGCAATGTGTGGGGTGGGGGAGCAGACAGGTCAGCAGCTGGAGGTGACATCCTTATAAATCTAAGAAAAAGGCAAGTGTTAGAAAGGGTAATGAAATTAACAACACATAAAACTAATTAGATGCATTGTATGAAAAGAATTTTTAAAATTCAATAAGAAAAAATTACCAATAGAAAAATGGGCACAGATTATAAACAATTTATGGGAGAGGAAACACAAAAGGCAAATGAATCTGTTGGAGATACTCAATATCACTAGTATTTGGTCAGGTGGGATTCAAGCTATGTAGGGTTACCGTACTTTCTAGTTTGCCTAGGGCAATCCAAATTTATGTTTGTTGTTCTACTGTCACCCACTTTTTGCTCTCAAATGTGTCATGATCTGGATGATAATTGCTGGCATCACTCTAGGCATAGGTAACATTTTCAAATGCCTGCAAATATCAGAAAGGTGTAAAACAATAGGGAGAAATGGTGCTTGTGATAAATTGCAGAGACCATGTCCTGCCAAAAGGAATTCACATTCTAACAAAAAAGAAACTCCACTATGGGCTAAACTGAATAATAAAGAGCAGATTCAGGTGTGAGCTGCCAGTTCCATACTTACGATGTTGGGAAACATCATATCTATGCTATTGGTGGGAGTGAAAATTGGCACAGCCATCATGGAGTATAAAATTTAAATTTTTCATATCAGTTAAGATCCAATAATTTCACTGTCCAACATAAGACAGAATAAAACATTCATATAAGTGTACAAAACATGAGTAAGAATGTTTATTGCAGATTTTAAAAATTTTTTACTGTTAGGTTTATTGGGGTGACATTGATTAGAAAAAATTGCATAGTTTCCAATTCTATGATACATCATCTATGTGTTGTGTAATAACCATATGATTTCACTCATTTGTGGAACACAAAGCTGAAAGCAAAGAAACAAACACTCATAGACACAATTAATAGTTTAGTGGTTATTGGAAGGTATGGGAGAGAGAGCTGCGAGAGGTGGGAGTGGGAGTCAAATATAGAGTGATGGAAAGAGAACTAACTCTGAGTATTGCAGAATTTAAAAAATAAAATTTGAAAGCTACAAAGATACTTACCAGTAAGGGAATGGCTAAATAAAGTATGGTTCACTCACATTCTGGAAGATAATGTATTAGATTAAAAGATGAGATATGTCTATTTGTACCAATATGTAATAATCTTCCAAACAAATTTATGAGAGAAAAAGATCAATGTAAAAACATGTAAAGTATATAACTAATTAATTTAGAAGTAAAATATGTTCTGTACTCCTAAAAATATATGAGTACACATGTAAAGTAATTATAAATAAGATTTATATAAATACACAGTATGCTCATAATGTACTTTCTTCAAGATAGGGATATTTATCAATCAAGTATTCATTTTTAAATAAAGTATAATGGAGAGTTTACTGTGTAACTAAGAATTTAGGATGGAAAGAACATTCTTAAAAATGATAAAATATAGTCAGTGCACATATCTATTTACATAGCCAAGTTATTTACTTATAGTTTGAAAGATTTCTTTCAATACTCTTCTTGAAATAGTTAACACAATAGACATTTCCAGATATGACAAAAGTTGGTTTTGAAAGTATTTTATATAATTATATAATTGTAGATAGAGAAGTATGCTAGAGAAAATGAGATGAGATCACAATCCCAAATTTTGTCTACAATCTATAATTTTCCTTTATATAACATTTTATATTTTAGGAATTAGAAGTGTGTGTGTGTGTGTGTGTGTGTGTGTGTGTGTGTTTGTGTGTGTGTGTTTGTATACTGAAAAGAAGAAATAAACAGATGGAGAGAGATTGAGAGAGGAAAAAAAAAGAAACCTAATTAGAGAGGAAAAGCATTGTGAACAATAACATTTAGAATTTTAACACATAAATCATTTTTCTAAACCGTGTGCCTGGTGCAGTAAACAAACCCAATACAAAGCTAAATTTATCACCTCTCTTTAGTAAAAGACAGAGACAGAACTGACATAACACTGTTATTCTTTACTATGATAGAACAGATTTTTGTTGTTTAATATAAATGCTGCAATGGTGCAACTCATTTTTATAAATACAAAAACTAAAAATGAATTATTTATATTTTAATTTTAAGATTTTATTATAATAAGATTATAATATTAAACACTAATTTCATGTACCTATTACTTTAAAAAACGATAGCAATTTTCAAACCATTCTAATGCAATCTGTCTTGGTCTCTGAGGTACAAGGGAAGCTGTAACCCCTGTGCTCTAGGATTCTCTCAGGGATGTCTTGTTCTGGAAAAGAAGTCAGTTGTTCTTGTGAAGGGGGAAAAAGTCAGCAATGACCTATGTCTTCACCTTGGTGATATCACTCTCTAAACGTCATTTCTGAGCTGTCTGTGCCAGTTCATTCTTGCTAAGTTATTTCCCTAAGTAGAAACTTCCACTGAGATTGTCATTTTGAGGTTGTAGAATTTAGAAATTCTCTATACCACAACCTAACAAGTTGTAGGTTTTTCTAACTTTCTATCTCGTCAATCATATGCTTTTGAATGAATTTGAGATGAAACTTTTTTCTGGTTATGATGAATTTCTCCTTTTTTAGGATCTGCATTGTACAACTATGTTTAATGTGTGACATGATATAGGAATGGATACTTTTTCATGAAGCTTGAAAGGGTCATTTGTGGGGAGCCATACCTTACTATTCACAATGACAACTTTGAGATTGTGAGATTACTACCCCCAGTATACCAATTAAAAATTTACATTTGGCATCCATCCCCACAGGGCAAAAATAAAGAATCTTCAGGGTGATAATGGTTGCTGCTACTATTAATACTACTAAAATTTTAGTAGAATGACTTGAAACCTGCATTTAGGTCAATGATACTCAACAACTGTGGTGACTTGTTATAGAGCACAGGTTACTTTTTTTTGGTTATTTTTACATAGATCTTAATAGAAATATACCAGACTTATAATCCCTTCAACTGACAATAGATGTTCTTTACCCCTGTGCTGTAAAAAAATATTTAAAATTTATAATCATGTCTAATTTATAATTTCTATTAGAAAATTGGTCAGAGCAGAATATTAATATGGGGAGGTTTCCCAAACTCCCCATAGCCTCCATTTTAGAGAGGACAAAGGTAGGAAAAGACAATGTAAACCATGAAGACTTCATTCAAAAGGGCCTGGAAAAAATGGTTGTAACTGGAAAGAAATGCAATAATTGAAACTTAAGGAAGCTTGAATTTTACCCACCTTTCCCAGGAGGAGAAAGATTAGGTCCATTATAGAAAATAAAAGAACTATATTTTTCCATTATTGCTGCACATCTCAGTAAATATTTAAAAAAATATTTTTTTTAACATATGTATCACAGAACTTACAAAACTTTTGATTACAGAGAAACCCAATTTCCCTACAAAGTACGGAAAAAACAGTCTTGTGGTTTCCTGTGTATGTGTGCACAGCATTGCAATCAAACACACTGTTCTGGTCTCCAAAGTTATGGAGTATTAGATTTCCTTAAGATTATAGGATACTAAGTGTTAAACTGCATATGTCTATGGCCAGGGCTTCCATTTGCCCAATTCCTTGGACATTCACCCTCCTGCCAGTTAATCAACATAGTAGTCATCCATTTATATACCTTTTCTTTTTTTTTGCTGTGTTGTGGGAACTACATTATATTATTATTGATACTCTTCTTTTCTCTTCTTTGCTCCCTTCCTCTTTTCTTCCCTCCCTCCCTTTCTTCCTTCCTTCTTTTTTGCAACTACTTAAGTGCTATCACTTATACTGTTTTTCCATTGAAGGAGATGATATACTATATGGCTGGAATTTCAAAAAAGAAAATACAGATTTACATCTTTAATATGGTACAAACTTGTCTGAGCAAATTTTAATAGAAGCACAAAAATATGAAAACATTTAATTCTTTAAGAACATGCCATGTTTATTAAAAAAAGTGGGTTGATGATGTAAAAAGGTTTGAAAATCTTTTGACATGATGTTTGGCAAAATTTGTGTAAACAGGTGAAATTTCAAATTCTATAGAACTGAATTATGTCAAGTTATTTATTTTGAAGAAATATTAATAAATTAAAACCATTATTCACATCCTATTAATGCTGTCTTATTTATAGATGTCAATGAGTAGGTCCTTGTATTGCCAAAATTAATCTCAAGTAATATGAGAAAATGAACATGTCTTATAGCAGGCCTAAGAATAGTAAGGGTATTTTTTTTTTAAGTTCATTTTTATTGTTAGACTTATTGGGGTGACATCTGTTAGCAAGGATTACATAGGTCTCAGGCATACAATTCTACAGTGCATTGTCAACTTGATGTTTAATAAGTTCACCACCCAGTGTGAGTTTTCTTTCCATCCCCTTATATTTAGCTTCCCCCCCTCCTCTCCCACCCCCTCCCCTTTCTCCCCTCCCTAACCCACTCGTCCCCAAATAAACATTAAACTATTGATTGTGTCCATGGGTTATTTGTTTGTTCATTTCTTTTTTTCTTTGCTTTCAGTTTTATATTCCACATATGAGTGAAATCATGCAGTTTTTTGTTTTTCCTGTCTGGCTTATTTCACTTAGCATGATGATCTCCAGGTCCATCCATTTTGTCGAAAATGGCAATATTTCATCTTTTCTTACAGCTGAGTAATATTCCATTGTGTATATATACCACAGCTTCTTTATCCAGTCATCTGTCGCTGGGACCTTTGGTTGTTTCCATGTTTTGGCCACTGTGAACAGTGCTGCAATGAACATTGGGGTACATGAGTCTTTGCGGACAAAGGTTTTCAAGTTCTTTGGGTAGATCCCCAGAAGGGGGATTGCTGGGTCAAATGGCAGCTCCATTCCCAATTTTCTGAGGACCCTCCACACTGCCTTCCACAGTGGTTGTACCAGTTTGCACTCCCACCAGCAGTGTACCAGAGTCCCTTTTTCTCCACATCCTCTCCAGCACTTGTTATTCCTTGTCTTGTTGATAATAGCCATTCTCACAGGTGTGAGGTGGTATCTCATTGTGGTTTTGATTTGCATTTCCCTGATAGCTAATGAGGATGAGCATTTT